>OX578147.1:130854821-131162321 GCA_951213105.1 Amaurobius ferox
GAAGTTCGAATTAATAGGATTCGGATAAGTGAGATTTTGCTGTATACGTATATGATCGGCCGCAAGTTAATCAAATAGATATTGTGATTGATGAACGCTCAAAGTACTACTGGATTTTGTACATATTTTAAATCGGAAGCAACGATGGGTATATCTGCTAGTAAATTTGCTTAATTGTTTTTACAAAAATCGAATGAAGCTCTGACAGTTTTGTTAGATTCAGTTAGGCTCTTAAAATTCTGGTAAGAAAAGTTAATTATTTTCCGAAAAATAATAATTCCACTTCAATTTGTTTCAAGAAAATCAACAACCACCATTCGAGTATTAAATTCCATTCGATGCTAATATAAGTATTCAGGTACATAAGCATTCCAAAGTCAAAACGGTGCTTAGCAAATCTTACAGTCTAAAATTACATTCGTACGAGTAAACCGCATTCTTTTGCTGAAGATATGTTAATCAACCCCTGTTGGACTTGAAAATAATTAAGAAATCTTCTATGCCGCATAACAATGCGGCAAAGGCTATTTTCAAGACAGTAATGGCATACTCTTAAAGATATTTGCATTCGAGCACCCAGTTTTTTGGTGACAAAACCATGTTTGTGCCATGTTTATTGCAGTTTCATTTTAATAAAACTTTAACACTTACTTATCTATCAATATAAAAATGAAATTTTACAAGACAGTAATGGCATACTCTTTAAAGATATCTGCATTCCAGCACTCAGTTTTGTGGTGATAAAACCATGTTTGTACCCTGTTTATTGCAGTTACATTTTAATAAAACTTTCAAACTTTATTTATCTATCAATAAAAAAATGAAAATAAAACCTATTTAGGTTTTCATTTCAAAGGAGCGAGTGAGTATTTGTCGGAAAACTATTACAAACAAAACGTTCTGTATGCCTTAAAGAAATTGTATGTAATCTTTACTAAGGAGAACACAAAATCAAAAACAGTTCCCATTTTTAATCTAAAATGGCATGGAAATCGGAAATGAATTTCACGAATACAATGTCTGCGGAGCAGTTTTGAGAACAAATGCACAAAGAAAACTAAAATGAATTTGAAACGAAAGAATGGATGTTGATATTTTAAGAAGTATATAAACAAACAATATATTTGTTCGTAGATTTCTAAAACATAAATGTGTTTTAAAACTTGTTGACACAGATGTAATAGTTACATAACTAAGGAATGCGGTTTGCTAAATTCATGCCCTGCTGCGAATTCAGTACAAAATGAACGATGTCATTCAATTTTTGATAAACATTTCGTAAAGAAAGACAGGTTGTTCTTTTCCGAATCGTACAAAAATCTAATCAGCACCAGAGCATCCTACAAGTAACTTATCTACCAAATTTTGTGAAATTTGATCAATTTGTATTTTAGCTAGAGTGGATACAGGACATTTTTACGGACCATTCCACAAAAAAAAGCGGATTTTGCTTTTACGAATCCTACCAAAAACTAATCAGCACCAGGGTCTCACCCAAGTGACTCACTTACCAAATTTTATGAAATTCGGCCCATAAATTTTTGAGTTAGACTGGATACATACATTGCACAGACACACGGACACACAGACACACACAGGCATCACGCTAAAAATAGTTTTTTCGTATTCTAGAGGTCTCAAAACATGTAGATCCGTCGAAAACTCGAATTGCGATTTTCGGCATGATTCCAATACTTTCCCTATACATTACCATGTATTGCAGGGAAAGTAAAAATAGTTTAAATATCAAAGTTTCAGGCTAGTGAAGCATTTTACACAGAATATAAAACTGGTTTTTTCTAATATTTGTTTTGACAGTTCGGACAAATGAAAAATAAAATACGAGACATTCTAACAGGAAAGGAATAGTAACTCAGGGAATTCAAATATTTAATTAAAAAAATTCCCCTCTTTATTTTTCAAACAATCCAAAGAAAAAATCTGATGTGGGCAACACATGACTTTCCTTATATAATGTAATGAATTTTATACATTTACAGTAAAAAAATATATTTTTCTTATAGTAGATACTAATATTCTATCCAAGATATTGAATTTTCGACAATTAGTCGTCATTTTCATTGATTTAGCGTCATATTTATCCATTTGGCGAGATTTTCGTTAATTTGGCAACATTTCAAAAAAGTCGCCAAGTTGGCGACATTCCGCCAAATTCGTCGCCAAAATCTCACCAAGCGTTATGCACTAAGAAATAAGTTATTCTTACAGCACATAAATGACTATTGGCGTTTAAATACAAAAGTATTATTCAAAGTATCTTTTTTCATGAATGGAACGAGCTAGATCCACGAGAATGATGTCACTCAATTTATCGCATGGTATTACATATGAAAAGTGAACATGTTTCTCAATAGGAAATATTTTTTTTTTATTTTATATGACTTTTTGGTAATTTTTTTGAAAAATGTACAATATCTCGAGAACGGTTCATGTTAGCGTTCTAAAATTTATGTCAATCGTTTTCTAATAAAAAATTACTTAAGAAATGTCTATTTGCGTAACTTTATTAGTGGTTTTGATTTTTTAACGATTTTTTCAATATTTCACTCGAAAATTTAGGGGGTTCTGAACATTCGATTGCGTATAAAAACAATAGGCTTCTAGTGTTTACGGATTGTGATTTTTGTACCAAATTTGATTCGAATCGGTCCATTCGTTCGTCAGTTATCGTCTCCACAGACTCACTGAAACACACACACACACACACACACACACACACACTCACACACAGACATCACTTCAAAAATGTTTGATTCGTGATCAGGGATGCTTGAAACGTGCTCTTCCGTCGAAAACTCGATTTCGAATTTTCGACCCCGTCACAATACTTTCCTTATACATTATGTATATAAGGAAAGTAAAAAGATGGATGCCATGTTTTATTTTGAAGTGAGTCACGTGATCTCTTCGTATTATATGGGTCGAACACCCAGACCGTCCGAGGACATGAGTAGCGATGACGGCCGTGAAAACATATTATATGGGTGTAATTATTATTTTAATCTATATATACTAATTGCCAAATGTTCTTCTGTCCGTCTGTTTCTCACGCTTTTTAGGCACTTCCTGAAGTGATAGGGACTTGCAATTTGGTACATGGCTCCGTCGTTCGATGAAAGACCCCTGGAAAATTCGAACTTTTCGAGAACATTCTCTAGAGCGAGTGCTCCACACCAAAATGTTCGAAAAGTGAAATGATAGGAAAGCATACTTTGCGATGAGATAGAGACTTCAAATTTAGTGTATGCGTAAAGCGTTTAAAAGGAAGAAAGTGTGCAATTTCAGATTTTCAATATTTACTATATTTACTACTCTAGTGTGTGCCGCGAACTAAAATGTTCGATGTGCCGAACGAATGAGCAACGTCTGCTTTAAAATTTGATAGAGTCTTGAAATTTGGTATATGGGTTAATTATTTAAAAAAACATCCAAGACAAAAGAGTTTTTAAAAATGTTCGTTTAAGGGGGTGCACCACAGAAAAACGTTCGAAAGGTGAAGTTAGAGAAACCATGCTTTGAGATGCGATAGAGACTTCATATTTGGTGTACGGGTGGATAGTGTGACAGGAAGAGCATGTGCAATATCACTTTTCAGATATTTTCTACTTTATGGGGTGCCGCAAACCCAAATGTTCAATTTTCCGAATAGATGTAAAGCGCCTCCTTTAAAAATGTAATAATGGCTTGATATTTGGTGTATGGGATAATTATCTGATAAAAACAAAAAAAATAGAGTATTTCAAAATTGTTCATTTTAGAGGGTGGCTACTCCACACAAAAACGTTCGAAACGTAAAATGATAGTAAAAATATGCTTTGCAATGGAATAGAAACTTCACATTTGGTATATAGGTAGATAGTTCAAAAGAAAGAAAGTGTGCAATAGAAAATTTCCGATATTTGAAATTTTGACGGGCTCCGCTCACCAAAACGTTCAAAAAGTGAAATAATAGAAAAACATGCTTTGTGATAAGATAGACACTTCCAATTTGGTGTATGGTGATATCGTTTGAAAGGAAGAGTGTGCAATTTCAGAATTCCAATATTTGTTACATTATAGGGGGTGTCACACACCAAAATGTTCGATTTGCCTAATAAATGAGAAACGCCTAATTGAAAATTTGATAGAGGCTTTAAATTAGGTATATAGGCTAATCTTTTGATGAAAAACCTAAGACCAATAGAGTTTTTCATAAATGTTCATGAGGGTGCTCCACATGAAAACGTTCGAAAGACGAAATGATAAAATTTGCATATTTCAGTATCAGATAAAGACTTCAAATTTGGTGTGCGTGTAGATAGTTCGAAATGAAGAAAGTGAGCAATTTCAGTTTTCTAATATTTTCTTCTTTAGGGGGTTCCGCACACTAAAATTTTCGATTTTAAGAAAAAAATGTGAAACGTGAATTGTTTAAAAATTTTTGCTATTCAGAGGTTTCTTATTGTGAGACAGTTGATTTTTAACGGGTATTCAGCTAGTTTTTATTTAAAGAACTACCGACAATATTTTTCTGAAATTTTTTTTATATATTTTACGGGATACTTTGAATAATTTATATAATTGTCGAAGAAATATGTGAATTTTAACTTTGCTTAAAAAATGTTTGAAAAATTAGGTCCGATAGGGTTCAATGTATTTCATTTCTTCAACCCGGGTTCAATGGAAAGCTAATTGGATGATATTATTCATTTACATTTCCGTATGTCCCACAGACCGTCACAACAACATACTAAAATTTCATTTAGATAAATTCATTTTAACGGCAGTTATCGTGCGAACGGACAGACAGAGTGACCAAAGTCATAAACACTTTCGCACCTATGTTGTAAAGTGTTCACAAAAGCTATAAACTAATGTATATGATGACGCATTACGGTCAATAGAAATAAAATATATGATGTAACAGTTTATAAAGTATGAATCATCTAAACCTCATTTATTTCCAATTCAATCTGTTTCGATACATTCATCTTAAACAACTTGAAATAACCGGAATCTATATGCTATTACACATAACTACCGGATGGATGCTGTATTGAGATGCTTCAGGTAAAGTAGATTTGAACAAAGACATCTTATTTTTAACTTTTTATTTCAATAGAATGTAAAGATTAATTGAAGTCTTGGATTTGTATTAAAAGTTTAACTACATATATTTGTTTTTAATACTCTATAATTTGTATTACGAAATTGTGTGGACTAGGAAAAACTTTAAAAGATTATCCAAAACTGTGTAAAAATTGTGAAGAGTATATTTTTACTTCTGATGATTAAACTAACAAGGAAAGTCTCCTGACCGACCCCCACAGATTTTAATGAAAAAATTACTGTGAATAGTATTGGTCTGTCACAACACATGGCGTAAGTACCAGCGGCCCTATAGCAATAGAAACGACACAATAGAATATTGAAAAAAAAGTTTTCATCGCCAAATATAACCCTACTGTAGAACTCGGCGCCAACGATGGCGTACAGTATACATAACATTCCAGCGACATTTTTTATAGTTTATTCCTCTTTACTATTTGTTTGAATGCAAACTTGTTGCATGATTTTCTGGTTTTTTTTACAGTATCAAATGCTTATAGAATAGTGTGATTAAAATATTTGAATATTTTTTACATTTGCAATTTCGCCTTGTTGTTTATTTTTTTTCAGGACATTTTCAAAATCCGGTTGATTTTGTTTTTTATACATCAGATTCCTTTCATTGCTCTTTGGCCAATTGTTCTTTCCAAAGGTTTGCAAAATGTAGTTGGTGTTGCATATATTTTTATTTCGAACATTTTTTACTATTCCTGACTCTACAATACATTCAACAAAGTCATAAACACTTTTCAACTATGTTGTAAAGTGTTTAAAAGTCAAAAACACTTTTCAACCATGTTGTAAAGTGTTAAAAACGAGCAATTAAATCATCCCTATTGCTTAGAAATGGATTTAAATCCAATGTGTTTATGCAGCAGACGATTTTTATTAATTTTTTTCCGATTTATATAATAAAGATATGTATATAAAATAATGTTCACATGTTGTGCACTCTTGACTGGACTATATCAATTTCGGTCTTCAGGTTTAAGCAATAGTATTATTATTGATATTTTCTGGGATTATTGATTCGGGAATTATTGATACATTCAATTTATTACGTCAGTGTTATTTTGGTTTTTTTCTTTTGGCAAAAATTGTTAAAACTCATATATTTTACATAGTACGTAGCTTGGGTATATCTCTTAATCTAAGAAAATATAAGTAGTACAGGTATATTGACATATATTTTAACATATATTGACATATATTGGAATGAATTACGGCTTTTAAAGGTTACGGGATTATTGATATTTCAAATTAATTACATAATCTGTTTTATTTTGGCAAAGATTTCAGAAAATCATATGTTGTAGTACGTGTAATATTCTACTAATACACGGGTATATATTCTAATATTCCGGAATATAAGTAGTACGGGTTCCATACAATTTTAGAATTCTTATTATCCATCTGTTGGTTCAATTTCATATTTTTTATACATTTGTTTACAAACGGGACCAGGATGTTTTACTCTCCAGATCTGCCCGTGAAGATGATTTTGTATAGCGAGAACAGATATCCTTAATATTTTTAGGAGCATTAAATTAAATATTTTAAGAAAGCATTTTGATTAACAATGTCATTTAGTTTACTATTGGAATTTTCACATGGTCATGAATTTTAAGTTCCTTCATATTATATACTTCGTACGAAGAACGGGTATACTGCTAGTGTGATATATAACTAATTAAAACGGCGTTTAAAATTCCAATTACATTACCACTGACTTCAATAATAGAATTTTCGTGTTAATGGATAATTGTTTCATAAAACGATGATAAAATAACGTTCAAATTCAAATAAATGTTGCTCATGAGAATACAAATTTCGCATTCTTTATTGGTAGAAACGAACATATGAAAACTCAGTGATTAAAAGTATTTCATGGGAGTCCTCCTTCGTCAGGCCATAAACGCAATGTGCAGTAATCGAAAGAGAAAATTAAACTGATGTGAGCAGTGCTTTACTTTCCCTACTAACTGCAAGTATTTTACTGGTAGGATATCTTATAGGTAGAAGCTGGCATATGAAAGTTAAATTACCACAAGTCAGCAGTCGTTAGCAGTCTACTTTTTTCATGTCATAAATGCAATTTGTAGTAATCGATACAGAAAATATCTATTAACATATCATTTCATTCTTACTTTCGATCATTTGATCATAGGCGGAACCACAGGGGGATGCTTAGCAAGTGCTCCTTATTCTAACAATTTTCAGTTTCACCCATTGTTTTTTTTTTTAAATGTCGTTATTTTTTATATTTTTTACGGATTTATAAATCTGAGATCGGATATTTTTAGGGTTTCTGGCTAAACAAAGTTCTAAATGACTGCGCATGCGCAAGGCTTCAATAAAGAAATCTGTCGTGAATTGTCGCCTATCGCGTAAGGATAGAGAGTCTGTTAGTTTCGTATTGAGTTTGGCAAAGCATTGTCAATAATTCATTGGCGTCTGTGATAGCGTGTTCATAGCTTTCAAATTTCTTTTCATTTAGTATTTTTTACGAATTAAGACCATGGCTATATCATGCAGAAATCAGTAAACAAAATATAATGAACTAAAGATCCACAAGTAAACTATTTGCAATTTTTAAACTAAAGATGCGTCGCATGAAATAACTCAATTTTTCACTAATTTCAATGCATAGTACCCCCAATTTATCAAATGTTCTATGCATAGCAACCCCAGTTTTTTCAAATGTTCTATACACAGCACCCCCAGCTGTGAAAACATGGGGCGCCTATGCATTTGATCATTTATCTTTCGATTTTATAGTCATTTTTGATTAACGTGCACTGGTATTTGATCTCATGAAGAAGGCTTACAATATCGTTGAAACTATTATAGTCACTTAATATTCATGTTTTCTTTTGTCAAGGGAATACTAGGGGAGCGGTACACCTTAGTGGTTGAGCGCGGAAATTGCACTCTGAAGATCGGAGTTCGAATCTCAGCTATTCCTAAGCTATTCCGGTGTTCACGAAGAATACGCGAACGTTGAATAAGTGGGTCTAAAAGTCCTTCATAAAAGATGATGGTAGGGGAGTGTGGGCACGGTCCCTGTAGATGTCGCCCCCACTGGGTTCCTGTTTAAATCGTCTGCTACAAATAGTCTTACACATTATGCTTAAAATTGCCTTACACCTTACAATAAGTCGGGCGGTCTGAGTCAAAAGAAAGAAAGGGAATATGAGGCATTTGTAAAAGTTTGGTCACGTATTGAATTTCTATTCATAGTAGTTCGCAAAACATTAATAAAAACAGTTTTCACAGAATCAACATTGTTACTTTTCTTATAATTTATATTATTCTAGAGGTGGCGGGAAAAAGGACATAAGTCAAAAATTCCAATTTTTTATAGCATATATATTTGTTTTAAAAGATTTAAGACCTTTGTTGTAGAAAATGCACGTAAGTTGTGGTTTTAAGATGTTAAAAAACTCTTAAAATGCATATTAGATTTTGCATGGTTGTTAAGTGGGGTTATAAAATATAAATGAAGAACAATTATTATTTATTCAGCCTATGAATATAAAACAAACTTCATAAAAATTTTATCTGTATCCTGAAAACTAAAAATTAATATTTAAAAAAAGTTTTCCCTAAAGGTTTCAAAAGTTTTATTCCTCGATATATCAAAAGCCTTGTTTTGGACTTAAGTGTTTTTCCCGCCAGCTCCAGAATATGTATACAGATGGTACTGTGATGGATTCATGGATGTCGCTGAATAATGCAAAAAAGAAATAAATAAATAACTTTGGTGTAGCTCAACACGACTGTCTCACACCAGAAACCATTTTAGTAGCTCTTCTTTTTCAAATTTTTGCAAGAGAAATTTTGAAAAATCCGTATTGTGGGTCCAAATGATTGTAATTATAGAATGTTTCCCGTCATTTTGGAGGGCTTGAAAACTTTGTTTGATTGGTACAATACTTGACCCCCAAAGCTAATGACGTCACGAACAAAATAAATTGCATCACGACTATCTTTCATAACAATGATTGAAACTATTAAGTCTCATGATTATTGAGCCATGAAGAAACCCTTTTATGCATGATTATGTAAAACATGATTAGGTGTGTCATATGTTGTCATGTTAAAAAAATATAAAATATATATAAGTTTTCGCTTGAATAAAAAAAACTCTATAGTTCCAAAATTTTTATAACAAAACCGGATATAAAGTTACGGGAAAATCCTTTAATATTCATGACTGCTATCGTGTACACCAGAAATCAACCACAGACATACAAACATACAGACATACAGATAGAAGGACATCACTCCAAAAGTAGTCAGAACGTTTTCAGTAGGTCTTAAAGCGTTGGCATAAAATTTTGAATTCGAAAATATTTGAGAAAAACAATATTTTCTCTATAATCTTACATACTATGAGAAATTAACAAGCTACGGAGTCTTGCTTGCATCTTAGGTGCTGAAAAGTCTGTATGATCAAATCGTGGTCAAAAAATTGTTTGCATTTATATTATTTTCAATTTGGTTGAAAATAGTTATAGTTTTTCTAATTTGAAAAATCACATGAAATGATAAAATCAAGACTAACTAACCGCGCCTTCTTTTTTCGGGATTTAAAAAAAAAATCCCCCAACCCAATGAAACGAATTTGAAGCATCTTGTGAAGCCGTAAGTTAAGTTGGGCTTTATTTTTACGGGTTATTTTTATTATTTACTGAAATTGTCGATCCCCTACAGCACCCTAGACTTGCATAGGGGAATTGATCATCACTTGCCTTCCTTTTAACATTTTAGCAGATATATTTCTTTAAATTTTAACTTAAGAATGTGAGACCGGAAGGCAACTTATGCAGTTTTGATGTTTACGACAAAATAAAGCGCTGACTTTTAGACGCCGTTTTATGACAGGCTTGGCTCGGAAGGTTATGATCCCAATAAATTCAAGTTACACAAATTTCAGGTGTGAGTGGGATAAAATATCCTAGGGCCAAGACTTAAACTAAGCTTCATTGGAAATTGAAAGAGCCAATAATACTGACGAGCATCCAATGAGAGCAAGGAGGACGTATCTGAACCTCAGACAAAATGATGTGGCTGCAAGGAGGAAAGTCAACGAATTAAAAAATTATTTTCAAGCATTGTTGTTAAAAGAGAGTCGTTATTCAATTGAGTATTGAGAATGTAAAAGAAAAAGACGAAGTCTGACTCCAAATGTCAAAAAAGGCATCGGAAAAGAAGACAGACTTGATGAGCTACAGACCCGAAATACAGAGGTATGTGCCGATCTTCATGTATGTTAGGTCAATTTTTTATCTTTGGAATAAGATTTAAAAGACCTGGTCAAAGACCTTTAAAATCTCAGGCCAAATGATGTGTCCAGAAAGGAAAAGTCAACGAATATAAGATTGGAAGGAAAATTCGACCAAGGTTGTTCATATGCAGAATGATTATCCAAAAGCGATGAAAGATAGTCTTGATTATACAAAATGATAATGTAACGGTTCAGAGAGTCGTGCTTTCAAGCAGTGTAGCGTGTCGTTATTTTAAATATTAAAATATTTTAGAAAAAGACAAAGCTGACTCCAAATGTCAGAAAAAGAAGCGGCAAAAATGCCAGCCATGCTGAGCAACAAACCAGAGATACAGAGGTATGTGCCAGTATTCGTATATTTTAGGTCAATTGCTAATCTTTGGAATAAGAATCAAACGACTTGGTCTCACAAGTTGCTTTTCTCCGCCTTAAGCGTTTGTTAAAATTAATGTAATTTTAACTATAACGATAATAGAAATATTTTAAAAGTTAAAATGCGGATTTTAATGTGTAGTGTTATGATTAAGGATTATGTTAAGGAACTCGTGCAAGAAGGTGATGGTGGGTTATTGCGGCCACGATAAAAATGTACGAACTATACGATTCACAACCACGTTATTCTTGGGTTTTCCAATTTCATAATTATGAGCGTTAATGTTTCCTTTTGTTCACTACAATTATGTTTAACGTTATGAATCATTAATGTCTTATAAATTATATACACGATATAGGAGGATAAAATTCGTTCCTAAATTTCTTAAGCGGAACAGCACAAACGAATCTTGTCTTTTAGTTACTTAAATTAAAGTACGCATCTAATCCTATTAGTAAAACTCCGAATCTTAAAAGGGAAATTTAATTCATGGAGAACTGAAAATTTGACATTTCGAGCATTTATCCATGTTTTTATAATGAGACGAATAATGATGAAACGAATATATGTTATTCAAATATAAATAAATAACCAAAATGCAAAAAAAAAATAATAATAAAAAGAGTCCATAAAAAATTAATGCTTTGTCTACTTTAAAATAATTGCATCATAAAATAATTGAACGTGTTATACACATAGAGAATTAATATAACTTTCGAGGAATGTACGTCACAGTTTATCATTATTAAAAATCTGCAAAAAATTCTGATGTGGGCAGCACATCATGACTTTTCCTACAGACTCATAATCATGTTCTCTTTATTTCTTCAATAATCCGTTAAATTGATTTTAATTGTACAAAATAACACACATAATTCTTTAAAATTACACTGAATTTGCTCTATTAATTCAATTTTCGTTTTCATGGGGTAACTGAACTTAAAACGTGTCGTAAAGAAAATGCGAAAAAAGTACGTATGAAACAAGCGCGTTTAATTGATATATTTGAGCATACGTAGTCTTTTATTTTAAATTTTGCAGATTTTTGCAGGGCCATTTCGCAAAAAAGGCAGGTTGCGTTTCCCGGAATAATATCAAAATCTAATCAGCACTAAGTTAACCCACAAGTGGCTTTTCTACCAAATTTTGTGAAATTTGACCGATTAGTTTTTTAACTAGAGTGTATACATACCATTTTTGCGGATCATTTTGCAAAAAAAAGCAGGTTGTCTTTCCCGAATCGTACCAAAATCTAATCAGCACCAGGATACACCACAAATAATTTATTTATAAAATTTTATCAAATTTGACGAATTAGATTTTGAGTTAGAGTGGATACATTCATTGCACACACGCACACACACACACACACACACCAAGTTCCAAAACGCGCAGATCCCTCAAATACTCGGGTTCAGATTTTCGACATGATTCTAATACTTTCCCTATACATTATAACATGTATTGCAGGGAAAGAAAATAATATATATATTCTCTTGAAAGCTCCTCTAAATTTGTTTGCAGCACGTTTTTCTGTAAAGTTGCATTTCGAAATATTCTCCCAAAAGATCTTCATTTCGCATTTTTATTTACTGCTTTGCATTGAAGTGTAAATACTATTTCTATCGCTTCCAGACTCTTTTTTTACATTTTTACATGTTTTATTTGTTTAATTTCTAAACAGGGAGTTCAAAGCTTTCCAAACTTACTTCAGGCGATTTGTTATTTTTCTTTAAATCTGATGAAGTTTCAATTTACATTCAGGATAGAATCCTCAAACATTCAGCTTTCAGCAATGATATCCAAAATATACTTCAATACATTCGCCAACGAGAGAAAACTACAAAAAAAATTATACATTTACCCAACCAAATAACTTTACCAACAAAGTTTGATACCCGACAGAAATATCTGATGTAATAAAAATTTAATGAGGAAAGAGAAAAAATTCCCATTGAAAGCTTGTTTACGTGTGCCATTTACAAAGTAGAAACTATTTAACAAAAACAGACGATAATTTTTTTTCACTTAATTATCTATTGCCAAATAATAACTGCTTTAAATATTTTTATTTTTATTTAATTAAAATCGCTCTAAAAATGTGTAAACATCCTCTATAAAACAGTGCACTTTTCTGAAAGCCAAGTATTTTTACATTCTCAAAGAAATATTGTAAATTTAAAGTTAAAATATTGCAATGGAAACAATAATCTGACATTTAATTTTCTATGGATTTGCAGGTTTTCAGCCATCATCTTTGAATACGAGTCGACAGTTTGTTCAACTCTCTGTGAATGGGTATAATCGCTCACGAAGAAACTGAGAAAATTGAATGGAATTTGGTACGTTTTTTTTAACCTTTTTAAATGAATAGCTTATTGATTTTGAGAATGGATTTGAACTAGGGAAAAACAAATGCCTTTGGTTTTTAAATTGTTGTTCTTGGCAATCGCTAAAACTTTAATAAAATATATTAACATAAATTTTAATAAAAGGTTGTTGGTAAAGGGAACTTGGAGAGCTATACAGCATAGGCAGAAGAATCAGATACAGAATATCGTCTGCGTACAAGCGAGCCACCAGATTGATTACAACAAGAGGAGATCGGCTGGCCCATGAGATGGCCAATCAGACTGTCACATCATGTGTGATGGCTGTTTGGGCTCAACAAGGAACGCTGGCCATCCTCCTTTACACAGGTATGCAGCAGTCATCAGCATTGAGAGAGAAACGGGATTCGTCGCTAAAGATAACGTGCCTATTATAGGACACTGTCTAGGCTGACCGAGCTCGGCATCAATTTAGATCGTTCTACCTATGTTGAGAGGTCATTGGTTGGCTCTTTAATGGACGTCGACATTTACTCCCACAGTCTGCTAGTCGCCTCCGAATAGTATCTGTTGATACAGGATGCACGGTGGTTGACAAATGCCTTAGAATATCTTATAGCGACGCTATTGGTTTGGACGTGGCTCCTCTATCTATTGCACGATCATCTTGAGCATTTGTCTGTGTAGGCCGTTCTGAACTTCTGCGACGGTTACCTGTGTCCTCTCTAATTAACTGTTGTTACGACTGGACAACTACCATACCGTTTCGTGTGATGGACGACTGATACGTCTTCTTTAACAATCAGCTTTCCTTAGATGACACCTCTCTCTAAATCCGAATATTGCTTGCAGGGCCGTCGAGTACTTCTCAAAGACATCTTTCTTCACAACTTGCAGTATAAAAGCAAAAATCCATTTTCAATTGACGTGAGTGAAAGCACCGGGTTTAAAAGCAGCCCGATGCGCCGTTCTCATGCGCGTTGCATGAGCCCTGAAAGATCATTGGCGCTGACAGTCTGATCATTTGCATAACCATTAAAACTACATTTGCTTGCCGAGTTTCTAGGCTCAATTTTTTATGGGTGCATAAATTTTTACAAGAATGTCTTATTGCGGAGTTTTTATCTTGACACCATCAGAAATTTCGGAATTTTTTTTTCAAACGAACTTTGAACGGAATCTGGATTGGGTAATTCATTCATTAAAAAAAAATTGAAAATTTTGTATATGAAAAGTGCTAGGTATTTCATATATATATTGTAATATCCTAAAATTGATGAGTCGCATAATACTAATTTTTTGCATAAATAAAGTGTGATATCTTCGTATTCGAATAAAAGGCATTTAATTGCTCTATTCCTGAATTTCCTATTTACTCTAATGTAAAACTTCTCATTTCAAACATCTGCAAAATTTTGAAACTGCCATCCAGCAGTATTTTAGAATTATTTCATTCGTTTTATTTACGATAAGTGATGACTCTCAAATATTTATTGATGTTTAATACAAATATTTATCTAAACAAAAAGAAATTAAAACTTTTAAATGCTTCGAACGACGCCTCTATTGAATTTTTTTTTTTTTTTTTGGTGGCGACAAAAAATGGACGAAACTTTATAAATATAAAGGAAAAGAATTTCAGATATTCAGAATTCAAGAAAAAAATGTTCTGGATAATATTTCAATAATTTATTTAATGAAAGAAAATCAATAATTTCTTTAATGAAAGAAAATTAAATTCTGGAAGTGTCCATTACAAGACTTGGGCTAAAAAAAAAAATAAATAAATAAATAAAAAACTAAAAAAGATTTGAGAAAGTAAATACATAATTATTTAAATATTTTATAGGATGTGATCTCGCATATCAATATTCCAGTAACTTCTTTTTTTATTTCCAAATCTGAAGTTGTTATATGTTAATTTAGGGCGGTTAATTAGTAATATTGTATTGTGAAAGATTTCTTTAGAGTTAGTTCTAAATAAATAATAAGAATCTGATGCGGGCAGCACATGACTTTTCCTACAGATGCAAATCAATTTTCTCTTTCTTTTATAATTTATTAAATTGAGTTTTATAGCACTAAATAACAAAGATAATTATTTAAAATGTCACCGAATTTGCCGTTTTAATTCAATGTTCGTTTTCAATCTGCGGCTGGACGTATAACTTCAAAGGTTATGTGGCAAAAATACGAATAATATTATCTCTGGAAATGTTAGTCTTAAAGTTATGGAGTTGTTCTTATTCTTTTCATCGTCGAAAATTACGTATAAATAAAGCATTTAATTGATACATTTAAACACACGTAATCTTTTATGTTAGATTTTGGCAATTTTTGCGGACCATTTCTTTCGCTAAAAAGGCAGGTTCTTTTTTTCCAAATAGTACTAACATCTAATCAGCACTAAAGTACAACACAGGCGATTTGTCTACCAAATTTTGCCATATTCGGTTAATCTGTTTGTATAGCTAGAGTGGATACATTTTTTTTTGTGGACCATTTTGAAAAAACAGGAAAGTTATATTTTTTTCGAATCGTACCAAAATCGAATCGGCACGAGGATAACTCACAATTGACTTATTTACCTAATTTTGTGAAATAGCTTCAATTATATAATTTTATAATCGATTAGTCTCTTAGATACATACATTTCACGGACAGACAGACACATAGAGGTCACGCTAAAGATGTATTTTTCGGGTTCTGAAGTGCTTGAAACGTGTAGATTCGTCGGAAACTCGAGTTGAGATTTTCGTCATGATTCCAATACTTCCCCCATACTATGTATGATAGAGAAAGCACAAAAATCTGATGTGGCCAGCGCATAACTTTCCTCACAGACTCAAATTATTGAAAACATTTAGGCATTATAAGTGTGTAGGAATTGATGATGTTGGTCCCCAGTCGATGGATGGTCGGGGATAGGTTCGAACTCGGAACCTACAGATTGCTGATCCTCCGCTATGCTGCCAGGCCCAAAAAAATTCTTCGAGGCCGAGGGAATAATCGGGGATGTATTTCATAGCAATGAGTGGCGCATGCAGCTCCGCCATAAGCATGTGCGTTATAATATAAAAATAAATTAAAACTAATATTAATAACTGTGTTTAGTGTCGAATCTTCATTTTCCCCCATGGCTTTCCAGTAGTTCCATTTCCTGTTTTGCTCCTCATTCGATTATCAAATATAAATATCTCACTTAATTTTGGAGTATCGAACTGGCAGTTTTTGTTTCCTATACCTAATCCAACAAACATGTATTCTGTTAAAATAATAGGAATGCCATTGAATTCCAGTAGGTTGAATTAGGCTTGGAATGTATTAACTAGTGTTTACCTAGCAAAACATATTGTTGCGAACGCTCAATGTTCTGTTTGACGCCTCTTCTTTCTTCTGTCTCGAAGGTCAAGCGAAGAAAATATAGTGCATGACGTCAGTATGATGTGAGGATGACGTGTGCCTAGGGTTACCAGGATTTTTTAGTTAGAAGAAGGATTTCCAGATTTGGCAATGTATAGCCGATTTGGCGACTTTCGGAATGTTCCAAAATTTTCTTGATAGAACTATTATTCTTTGAAGTAGAGATATCTTGAGATAGAGACGACTTTCCAATAGTTTCATTTCCTGTTTAACTTGTCATTCCATTATCAAATATTAAACATCTCACATGATTTTCAAGTGTCCAACTGACATGTTTTGCTTCCTATACGTAATCCAACTCACTTGCATTCTGTTAAAATAATAGGAATGCCATTGAATTCCAATTGGTTGAATTAGGCTTGGAATATATTAACTGCTGATTACCTAGCAAAACATATCCATTGATTATCAGAGAACAAGTTTTGAGTTTGTAAAAAGCGTAATATATCTACTACTGTATGCATACACTCTGTCTTTAAAACTTCTGTTTGTGACCTGAATAATCACTACCACTTTTATCACGCTACATTGAATTTTAGTTTATTGAAAATAGAATGTATTTCTGATAATTGAAGAATATAGTATTTCACTTCACTTCGCATGTACAATTTATTTGTTCGCTTTATACTTCTGGGTCGTTGTAACTGTCCACTTATTGGTTCCTCTTACTACTTGTAATATCAATATTCATACATTCGTGATGCTCGTAGTATTTTTGAAAGTATATAGACAGCATATTTACATTCCGAAAAAGTTATAGAAATAATATTGAATCCCAATATACCGAACTGCGTTTAGATTATTTCAAACGCATTTTTAAAAGTGTTCTCATTGATTTCCTATGTAGAGATTTTAAATATTGAAGAAGTAACTATCGTAACTGGCGTAAACCGGCATGCAGTCTTTGAACTCATTTAGCCTTGCGCACACTTATTTGGTATTTTGTTCCGTTTTCAATTTCGTTAATGGAAATAAAATGCATTTCCGCAGAAAAACGGTATTCATGATGTTATTCTATTTTATATGCACGAAAATAATATTTCTAAAATAGCATCCCCTCTGCAGGTAAAAGCATCCATAGATAAGTTATACGCTTTTCTTTGAGCTCATATGTATGGAATAAGTCTAGGATTTACACCATATCATTATTAGCTTATGGTATGGCATAAATAAATCTATATAAAAAATTAAAAATCTGTCGTTTGTCTCATCAGCATGGTACAGCGGTTGTACCGAATTTCATAAAATTGTGAATAAACGAGTAGCCCAACATAAAATTCCGTCCATGTTTCGAGATGGTAGGACCGCCGGTTATCGATATATTAATAAACAAGAAATATCAATTATGCATAAAGCATTGATTATGAAACACTTTCCAACTGCAATGCAATTTTATTTAAACATCTCTAAAATGCGATACATTCAGATGTGGTATTTTTAAATTATCTCAGTACTACAATAATTTATTTTACTTAAAACCTTAAAAGTATGGAGGTAAAAGTACTTTCTAACTTCATGCTTAGAACTTCATCAAAAAAGGCAATGCTATAAAAACGCCTGCTTCTCTATGTAAAATTAATGAATATTTCATTCATATCACCTATATTCCAAACTCCAGAGCTAAATAATTTTGTGTTAAAAATTTCAGCAATTCTTATACAACTCATCTTACAGCTTGATTTGTTTACATTATGCATACTTAAAATTACATTACTATAAATTAGGCTTCGTTGTAGAAATAATCAAAGTTTGATGACCATTTAAACTCAAATATGTAATTGTGTTGGTGCAGAATATAGATGCACAGAAAATACGCAAAACTAAGACGGTTTTAGGACGGATGCAACACTAAATATAAATAAAAATAACCTTAAAAATCACGGTTTTGACACTGTGGGAAAAAATGGATACCATATTTTATTTTGAAGTGGGTCATGTGATCTCTTCATATAATATGGGTGTAATTATGACTTTAATTTTTATTTAAAAAACTACGGAACATATTTTGCTCAAATTTTCTTATGTATTTTATGGGATAATTTGAATACTTTTTTTAAATTTTCAAAACAATTTGCGAATTTTAACTTTGCTTAAAAAATGCTTGAAAATTAGGTCCCATAGTTTTCAATGTATTTCGCCTTTTCAACCCGGGTTCAATCCAAAACTAATTGGGTGATATTATTCATTTACATTCCCATATCTTACACAGACCGTCTCAACAACATATTAAAATTTCATTTTGATAAAGTTATTTTTATGGTAGTTATCGTGCGAACGGACAGACAGACAGACAGAATGACCAAAGTCAGAAACATTTTTCAACTACGTTGGAAAGCGTTAAAAATGAACTTCCCATAGAGATAGCATTATGCAGATATTTTTATCTCGAACTTATTTGAAGAAAATTGTATCATGTTGCTTAGCAACTGATTTAAGTTCAATGTGCTTATGCAGCAAGGGATTTTTATGAAATATTTTCCGATTTAAATAATAAAGAAATGTATCTAAAATAAACGTGATCGTAACTGCATTTTTGACTGGATTATATCAATTACGGTCTTTAGGTTTAAAGATTACGGGATAATTGATGTTTTCAATTTATTACGTCATTATTTTGGCAAATATTTTTGAAACTCATATTTGTGTGCGGGAAATATTCCACTAACGCACAGGAATATTTTTTAACCTGTGTGAATATAAATAGTTTTGGTATATCTCTCCATACAATTTCAGTGTTTTCATTTTAACATGTATTGATGCAATTTCACATTTTTTGTAAATTTGTCTGCAAAGGGGACCAGGGTGTATTATTCTGCAGATCTGCCTGTGAAGATAATTTTGTGTAGCAAGAGCAGAGGTATCTGAACTTCTTTTAGGAGCATTAATTTGAATATTTTATTAGAATGACTTGAATAACAATATTATTTAGAATACTATAGGAATTTGCACATGATTGTGAATTTTAGGTTTCTTTGTAATGTCCGTACGAAGAACGGATATACTGCTAGTAAATCTATATAAATAAAATTCAAAATTTGTTTGTGTGTCTGTCTCATCATCACGGGAGAACGGCTGACAGAATTTCATCCAATATTGTGGGTAGCCGTGAATTACTGCAACTTAAATTTAATCCATGGTTCGAATTTCTAGCACCAGCGGTTATCGAGTTATTAATATAAAACGAACCTCCCATTGAAATAGCATTATGCGAACAATATTTTTATCACCCATTTTTTTGAAGAAGCGTATATCATGTTTCTAGGCAACGGAATTAAATCCAATTGATCCAGCAGACGATTTTATTAAATCTATTTCGATTTAAATAATAAAAATCTGATGTGGGCAACACATGACTTTCCTTATATAATGCAATGAATTTACTACATTTACAGTTTAAAAAAATGTTATTCTTATAGTAGATACTTACATTCTTTCCAAGATATTGAAATTTCTTCAATTAGTCGTCATTTCCATTGATTTAGCGTCATTTTTATCCATTTGGCGAGCTTTTTGTTAATTTGGCAACATTCCGCCAAATTCGTCGCCAAAATCTCGCCAACCGTTATGCACAAAGAAATAAGTTATTCTTACAGCAGATAAATGACTACTGGCGTTCAAATATAAAAGTATTGCTCAAAGTATATTTTTTCATGAATGGAACGAGCTAGTTCCACGAGAATGATGTCACCCAATTTATCGCATGGTATTACATATGAAAAGTGAACATGTTTCTCAATAGAAAATATTTTTTTTTATTTTATATGACTTTTTGATAATTGTTTTGAAAAATGCGCAATATCTCGAGAACGGTTCATGTTAGCGTTTTAAAAGTTACGTCAATCGTTTTCTAATGAAAAATTACATAAGAAATGTTTATTTGCGTAACTTTATTAGTGGTTTTTAATTTTTTGACGATTTATTCAAAATTTCACTCGAAAATTTAGGGGGGTTCTGAACATTCCATTGCAAATAAAAACAATAGGCTTCCAGTGTTTACGAATTGTGATTTTTGTACAAAATTTCGTTCGAATCGGCCCATTCGTTCGTCAGTTATCGTCTCCACAGACTCACTGACACACACACACACATACTTTCACACACACACAGACATCACTTCAAAAATGTTTGATTCGTGATCAGGGATGTTTGAAACGTGCTCTCCCGTCGAAAACTCGAATTCGAATTTTCGACCGCGTCACAATACTTTCCTCATACATTATATATATAAGGAAAGTAATAGGTTTTTCGTATAGTAAATACTTATATTCTTTCCAAGATAATGAATTTTTGACAATTAGTCGTCATTTTCATTGATTTAGCCTCATTTTTATACATTTGGCGAGATTTTCGTTAATTTGGCAGCATTACAAAAAGTCGCCAAGTTGGCGATATTCCGCCAAATTTGCCGCCAAAATCTCGTCAAGCGTTATGGACGAAGAAATAAGTTGTCCTTACAGCAGATAAATGACTATTGGCGTTCAAATACAAAAGTATTACTCAAAGTATATATTTTCATGAATGGAACGAGCTAGATCCACGAGAATGATGTCACCCAATTTATAACATGGTATTACATATGAAAAGTGAACATGTTTCTCAATAGGAAATATTTTTTTTTCATTTTATATGACTTTTCAATAATTTTTTTGAAAAATGTGCAATATCTCGAGAACGGTTCATGTTAGCGTTCTAATATTTATGTCAATCGTTTTCTAATAAAAAATTACATAAGAAATGTCTATTTGCGTAACTTTATTAGTGGTTTTGATTTTTTGAAGATTTTTTCAAAATTTTATTCGAAAATTTAGGAGGGTTCTGAACATTCGATTACGTATAAAAACAATAGGCTTCCAGTGTTTACGGATTGTAATTTTTGTACCAAATTTGGTTCGAATCGGTCCATTCGTTCGTTAGTTATCGTCTCCACAGACTCACTGACACACACACACACACACACACACATACTTTCACACACACACACACACACACACACACACACACACACACACACATACACACACACACACACAGACATCACTTCAAAAATGTTTGATTCGTGATCAGAGATGCTTGAAACGTGCTCTCCCGTCGAAAACTCGATTTCGAATTTTCGACCCCGTCACAATACTTTCCTTATACATTATGTATATAAGGGAAGTAAAAATAGGTTTTTCTTATAGTAGATACTAATATTCTTTCCACGATATTGAATTTTCGACAATAAGTGGTCATTTTCATTGATTCAGCGTCATTTTTTTCCATTTGGCGAGATTTTCGTTAATTTGGCAACATTTCAAAAAGTCGCCAAGTTGGCGACATTCCGCCAATTTTGTCGCCAAAATCTCGCCAAGCGTTATGGACGAAGAAATAAGTTATTCTTACAGCAGATAAATGATTATTGGCGTTCAAATACAAAAGTATTACTCAAAGTATCTTTTTTCATGAATGGAACAAGCTAGATCTACGAGAATGATGTCACCCAATTTATCGCATGGTATTACATATGAAAAGTGAACATGTTTCTCAACAAGTTCGCACAGATTTTTTTTCAATTTTATATGACTTTTTGATATTTTTTTTTAAAATGTGCAATATCTCGAGAACGGTTCATTTTAGCGTTCTAAAATTTATGTCAATCGTTTTCTAATGAAAAATTACATAAGAAATGTCTATATGCGTAACTTTATTAGTGGTTTTGATTTTTTGACGATTTTTTCAAATTTTCATTCGAAAATTTAGGGGGGTTCTGAACATTCGATTGCGTATAAAAACAATAGGCTTCCAGTGTTTACGGATTGTGATTTTTGTACCAAATTTGGTTCGAATCGGTCCATTCGTTCGTCAGTTATCGTCTCCACACACACACACACACACACACACACACACACACACACACAGACACACATACTTTCACACACACACACACACACACACACACACAGACATCACTTCAAAAATGTTTGATTCGTGATCAGGGATGCTTGAAACGTGCTCTCCCGTCGAAAACTCGAATTCGAATTTTCGACCCCGTCACAATACTTTCCTTATACATTATGTATATAAGGAAAGTAAAAATCTGATGTGGGCAGCACATGCCTTTTCCTGCAGACTTATATCCACGTTCTCTTTATTTTAATTAAATTTATTTCACTTTTAATTCAATTTTCGTTCTCATTCGGTAACCGGACTTATTTTTAAAGGTGGCGTAGAGAAAATACGGAAAACTATAATATCTCGAGAACGGCTAGTCCTATTGTAATGGGGTTGATCTTATTATTTTCGTCGTTAAAAATTACGTATTAAACGAGCATTTACTGGATATATTTGAGTATACCTAGTTCTTTAGTTTAGATTTGGACGATTTTTGCGGGCCATTTTGCAAAAAAAGGCAGGTTATTTTTTTTCGACTCGTACCAAAATCTAATCAGCACCAGGGTAACCCACAAGTGACTCTTCTACCGAATTTTGTGAAATTCGGTCCAGTAGTTTTTTCAGTTAGAGTGGATACAAGCTTTTGCGGGCCATTTCGCAAAAAAAGGCGAGTTCTTTTATTCCAAATCGTACCCAAAAATAATCAGCACCAGACTCGCTCACAAGGGAATCTATATAAATAAAATTCAAAATTTGTTTGTGTGTCTGTCTCATCATCACGGGAGAACGGCTGACAGAATTTCATCCAATATTGTGGGTAGCCGTGAATTACTGCAACTTAAATTTAATCCATGGTTCGAATTTCTAGCACCAGCGGTTATCGAGTTATTAATATAAAACGAACCTCCCATTGAAATAGCATTATGCGAACAATATTTTTATCACCCATTTTTTTGAAGAAGCGTATATCATGTTTCTAGGCAACGGAATTAAATCCAATTGATCCAGCAGACGATTTTATTAAATCTATTTCGATTTAAATAATAAAAATCTGATGTGGGCAACACATGACTTTCCTTATATAATGCAATGAATTTACTACATTTACAGTTTAAAAAAATGTTATTCTTATAGTAGATACTTACATTCTTTCCAAGATATTGAAATTTCTTCAATTAGTCGTCATTTCCATTGATTTAGCGTCATTTTTATCCATTTGGCGAGCTTTTTGTTAATTTGGCAACATTCCGCCAAATTCGTCGCCAAAATCTCGCCAACCGTTATGCACAAAGAAATAAGTTATTCTTACAGCAGATAAATGACTACTGGCGTTCAAATATAAAAGTATTGCTCAAAGTATATTTTTTCATGAATGGAACGAGCTAGTTCCACGAGAATGATGTCACCCAATTTATCGCATGGTATTACATATGAAAAGTGAACATGTTTCTCAATAGAAAATATTTTTTTTTATTTTATATGACTTTTTGATAATTGTTTTGAAAAATGCGCAATATCTCGAGAACGGTTCATGTTAGCGTTTTAAAAGTTACGTCAATCGTTTTCTAATGAAAAATTACATAAGAAATGTTTATTTGCGTAACTTTATTAGTGGTTTTTAATTTTTTGACGATTTATTCAAAATTTCACTCGAAAATTTAGGGGGGTTCTGAACATTCCATTGCAAATAAAAACAATAGGCTTCCAGTGTTTACGAATTGTGATTTTTGTACAAAATTTCGTTCGAATCGGCCCATTCGTTCGTCAGTTATCGTCTCCACAGACTCACTGACACACACACACACATACTTTCACACACACACAGACATCACTTCAAAAATGTTTGATTCGTGATCAGGGATGTTTGAAACGTGCTCTCCCGTCGAAAACTCGAATTCGAATTTTCGACCGCGTCACAATACTTTCCTCATACATTATATATATAAGGAAAGTAATAGGTTTTTCGTATAGTAAATACTTATATTCTTTCCAAGATAATGAATTTTTGACAATTAGTCGTCATTTTCATTGATTTAGCCTCATTTTTATACATTTGGCGAGATTTTCGTTAATTTGGCAGCATTACAAAAAGTCGCCAAGTTGGCGATATTCCGCCAAATTTGCCGCCAAAATCTCGTCAAGCGTTATGGACGAAGAAATAAGTTGTCCTTACAGCAGATAAATGACTATTGGCGTTCAAATACAAAAGTATTACTCAAAGTATATATTTTCATGAATGGAACGAGCTAGATCCACGAGAATGATGTCACCCAATTTATAACATGGTATTACATATGAAAAGTGAACATGTTTCTCAATAGGAAATATTTTTTTTTCATTTTATATGACTTTTCAATAATTTTTTTGAAAAATGTGCAATATCTCGAGAACGGTTCATGTTAGCGTTCTAATATTTATGTCAATCGTTTTCTAATAAAAAATTACATAAGAAATGTCTATTTGCGTAACTTTATTAGTGGTTTTGATTTTTTGAAGATTTTTTCAAAATTTTATTCGAAAATTTAGGAGGGTTCTGAACATTCGATTACGTATAAAAACAATAGGCTTCCAGTGTTTACGGATTGTAATTTTTGTACCAAATTTGGTTCGAATCGGTCCATTCGTTCGTTAGTTATCGTCTCCACAGACTCACTGACACACACACACACACACACACACATACTTTCACACACACACACACACACACACACACACATACACACACACACACACAGACATCACTTCAAAAATGTTTGATTCGTGATCAGAGATGCTTGAAACGTGCTCTCCCGTCGAAAACTCGATTTCGAATTTTCGACCCCGTCACAATACTTTCCTTATACATTATGTATATAAGGGAAGTAAAAATAGGTTTTTCTTATAGTAGATACTAATATTCTTTCCACGATATTGAATTTTCGACAATAAGTGGTCATTTTCATTGATTCAGCGTCATTTTTTTCCATTTGGCGAGATTTTCGTTAATTTGGCAACATTTCAAAAAGTCGCCAAGTTGGCGACATTCCGCCAATTTTGTCGCCAAAATCTCGCCAAGCGTTATGGACGAAGAAATAAGTTATTCTTACAGCAGATAAATGATTATTGGCGTTCAAATACAAAAGTATTACTCAAAGTATCTTTTTTCATGAATGGAACAAGCTAGATCTACGAGAATGATGTCACCCAATTTATCGCATGGTATTACATATGAAAAGTGAACATGTTTCTCAACAAGTTCGCACAGATTTTTTTTCAATTTTATATGACTTTTTGATATTTTTTTTTTAAATGTGCAATATCTCGAGAACGGTTCATTTTAGCGTTCTAAAATTTATGTCAATCGTTTTCTAATGAAAAATTACATAAGAAATGTCTATATGCGTAACTTTATTAGTGGTTTTGATTTTTTGACGATTTTTTCAAATTTTCATTCGAAAATTTAGGGGGGTTCTGAACATTCGATTGCGTATAAAAACAATAGGCTTCCAGTGTTTACGGATTGTGATTTTTGTACCAAATTTGGTTCGAATCGGTCCATTCGTTCGTCAGTTATCGTCTCCACACACACACACACACACACACACACACACACACACACACACACACACAGACACACATACTTTCACACACACACACACACACACACACACACAGACATCACTTCAAAAATGTTTGATTCGTGATCAGGGATGCTTGAAACGTGCTCTCCCGTCGAAAACTCGAATTCGAATTTTCGACCCCGTCACAATACTTTCCTTATACATTATGTATATAAGGAAAGTAAAAATCTGATGTGGGCAGCACATGCCTTTTCCTGCAGACTTATATCCACGTTCTCTTTATTTTAATTAAATTTATTTCACTTTTAATTCAATTTTCGTTCTCATTCGGTAACCGGACTTATTTTTAAAGGTGGCGTAGAGAAAATACGGAAAACTATAATATCTCGAGAACGGCTAGTCCTATTGTAATGGGGTTGATCTTATTATTTTCGTCGTTAAAAATTACGTATTAAACGAGCATTTACTGGATATATTTGAGTATACCTAGTTCTTTAGTTTAGATTTGGACGATTTTTGCGGGCCATTTTGCAAAAAAAGGCAGGTTATTTTTTTTCGACTCGTACCAAAATCTAATCAGCACCAGGGTAACCCACAAGTGACTCTTCTACCGAATTTTGTGAAATTCGGTCCAGTAGTTTTTTCAGTTAGAGTGGATACAAGCTTTTGCGGGCCATTTCGCAAAAAAAGGCGAGTTCTTTTATTCCAAATCGTACCCAAAAATAATCAGCACCAGACTCGCTCACAAGTGACTTACCTACCAAATTTTGTGAAATTCGGTCCATTAGTTTTTTTAGTTAGAGTGGATACAAAATCTGCACAGACAGACAGACACACAGACAGACAGACACACAGACACACACACAGACGTCACGCTAAAAATGGTTTTTTCGTATTCTAGAGGTCTCGAAACGTGTAGATCCGTCGAAAACTCGAGTTGCGATTTTCGACAGGATTCCAATACTTTCCCTATACATTACCATGTATTGCAGGGAAAGTAAAATGCATATACATATAAATTTTATCGGAATTTCATTTTCGACTGGATTATGTCTATAGTATAAACATTACTTGTAATATATGAACTTTATATATAAAGAACCTTGCTGTCTCAATCTAGAATCAAACCATGGATCTCCGTAATGGCCAACCGACGCTCTATCGCTGGGGTGGAAGTGTAAATAAAAGCTCTTATGGTCAAAGTAGAATCTGCATTCTCCACCCTTTAATGTCAGATTGACGTACAACTGATAATCTGATTGACCACTTCCTGCTCTTTTTAACATCGGGTTAGCCTTCTGGTGTCATTTGTATCCTCCAGGTCAGCTTCTTGCCGTGGTCGTTGTCCTCCCAATTTAAAATTGACCCTTAATATCCCAGAATCCACTGAATCTGTACTAGTCATATTAGGGTCACTTTCAGACCTCAGATATCTTTGCACTTACTTACAGGTTTGATCTATTTGGGCGCCACTGTAATGAACCCTGCTGCTCTAATCCTGAATCGAACTACTGATATTCGTACTGACCAAAAGACGTTCTATTGTTGAACTACTGGGGCGGAATTAGGAGGTCTTGTAGTGGAGATGGACTCTGCATATTTCTCGGCAAATTGCATGCGATTTAATTTACCTCTGATTTCTGCTTTGTGATTGAGTATTAGTTCAACTACTTTGATCGTAAGTTCATAGTGATATTCATTGTTTAATGATAGTACTTTAAAAAGTGTGCTTCATATCTCTATTACGGAGAAAATGTTTGAAACAGTTCATTATTACTTTCCTTATATACATAATGTATAAGGAAAGTATTGTGACGGGGTCGAAAATTCGAATTCGAGTTTTCGACGGGAGAGCACGTTTCAAGCATCCCTGATCACGAATCAAACATTTTTGAAGTGATGTCTGTGTGTGTGTGTGTGTGTGTGTGTGTGTGTGTGTGTGTGTGAAAGTATGTGTGTGTGTGTGTCAGTGGGTCTGTGGAGACGATAACTGACGAACGAGTGGACCGATTCGAACCAAATTTGGTACAAAAATCACAATCTGTAAACACTGGAAGCCTATTGTTTTTATACACAATCGAATGTTCAGAACCCCCCTAAATTTTCGAATGAAATTTTGAAAAAATCGTCAAAAAATCAAAACCAATATTAAAGTTACGCAAATAGACATTTCTAATGTAATTTTTCATTAGAAAACGATTGACATAAATTTTAGAACGCTAACATGAACCGTTCTCGAGATATTGCACATTTTTCAAAAAAATTATCAAAAAGTCATATAAAATAGAAAAAAAATATTTCCGATTGAGAAACATATTCACTTTTCATATATAATATCATGCGATAAATTGGGTGACATCATTCTCGTGGATCTAGCTCGTTCCATTCATGAAAAAAGATACTTTGAGTAATACTTTTGCATTTGAACGCCAATTTATCTGCTGTAAGAACAACTTATTTCTTCGTCCATAACGCTTGGCGAGATTTTGGCGACGAAATTGGCGGAATGTCGCCAACTTGGCGACTTTTTCAAATGTTGACGAAATTTTTTGAAATGTTGACAAATTAACGAAAATCTCGCCAAATGGGTAAAAATGACTCTAAATCAATGAAAATGACGACTAATTGTCGAAAAATATCTTGGAAAGGATATTAGTATCTACTAGAAGAAAAACCTATTTATTTTACTCTAAAAGTAGTAAATTCATTTCATTATATAAGGAAAGTCATGTGTTGCCCACATCAGATTTTTTTTGTAAGGAACCGTATAACTGACCGAGCATCTTCATCATCATTATCATTCACCTCATAACAAGATATATTCCAGATTAGCTTTCTACCTATCTTTGGCTTTCTACGAGAAGTTCTACCTGTTATCAACTGTATTGTTTTATATCAAATATTTATTTTGTTCATCATTTTTCTCTCTGATAGTAATTGCGATAGAAATAGGATTAAACACTAGGGAGTATATTTATAAGAGAAAGTCGAGTGTAGACTCTTACTCCAAGTATTTTTAAAAAAGCTTGAGCTGCGTTTATAAGCACAAATAAGACAGTGCTGCATTTTTGTCTTATTTGTGCTTCTATGCGTTAATTAACGTTTCCTTATCCTTTGCACAAAGTGTGTTTTACTTATTGATTTCCAAGTATTTTATTTAGTATCCTAATTTAAATATATGGTTCTAACATAGGTAATTGTTTTATTGAGCATGTTATATGTAACAGCACGAATAATCACGTGCATCTAAGAACGTTACATCATCAACGCTTGACTGGTTTAATGGCCATTTACTGTCATGAGGCGTAGATATATTGATCAACAACTTACGACATATACGCATCAACATCCGTTATCGGTGCCGGCTCTATATTTGGGTGAATCCAAATCACTGACACGTAACCATTAACGTCTATTATCATAGTCGATATTTTTACTTTCCTTATATACATAATGTATAAGGAAAGTATTGTGACGGGGTCGAAAATTCGAAACCGAGTTTTCGACGGGAGAGCACGTTTCAAGCATCCCTGATCACGAATCAAACATTTTTGAAGTGATGTCTGTGTGTGTGTGTATGTGTGTGTGTGTGTGTGTGTGTGTGTGTGTGTGTGTGTGTGTGTGTGAAAGTATGTGTGTGTGTGTGTGTCAGCGAGTCTTTGGAGACGATAACTGAAGAACGAATGGACCGATTCGAACCAAATTTGGTATAAAAATCACAATCCGTAAACACTGGAAGCCTATTGTTTTTATACGTAACCGAATGTACAGAACCGCCCTAAATTTTAGAATAAAATTTCGAAAAAATCGTCAAAAAATCAAAACCGCTAATAAAGTTACGCAAATAGACATTTCTTATGTAATTTTTCATTAGAAAACGATTGACATAAATTTTAGAACGCTAACATAAACCGTTCTCGAGATATTGCACATTTTTCAAATAAAGTATTAAAAAGTCATATAATATGAAACAAAAATATTTCCTATTGAGAAACATGTTCACTTTTCATATGTAATACCATGCGATAAATTGGGTGACATCATTCTCGTGGATTTAGCTCGTTCCATTCATGAAAAAAGATACTTTAAGTAATACTTTTGTATTTGAACGCCAATAGTCATTTATCTGCTGTAAGAACAACTTATTTCTTCGTCCATAACACTTGGCGAGATTTTGGCAACGAATTTGGCGGAATGTCGCCAACTTGGCGACTTTTTGAAATGTTGCCAAATTAACGAAAATCTCGCCAAATGGATAAAAATGACGCTAAATCAATGAAAATGACGACTAATTGTCGAAAATTCAATATCTTGGAAAGAATATTAGTATCTACTATAAGAAAAACCTATTTTTTTACTGTAAAAGTAGTAAATTCATTACATTATATAAGGAAAGTCATGTGTTGCACACATCAGATTTTTTTATTCAATAACAATAATGCGAATAATCAAAATTAGCTTAAGTCAATGACATATTCATGTAAATTATTCATAATTATCAAAAATAGCAACAGCTAATTACACATCAATTGTTTCTATAAGAAACCACCAAGATATTATTCAATTCACATATAAACTATTTTTCATATTTCAATATCAAAGTAATGATAATTTACTTCGCTCACATTTAAATGTAGTCCATAGTTCGGTTTCTAGATCCAGGGGTTATCGAGATATTAATACAAAACGAATCTCTCATAGAGATAGCATTATGCAGACGATATTTTTTATCGCCAATTTTTTTGAAGAAATATATATCATGTTGCTTAGTAACTGAATTAAATCCAATATATTTATACAGCAGACGATTTTACCAAACATCTTTCGATTTAAGTAATGAAAAAATATATATGAATATAAATTTCATCGGAATTGCATTTTTGACAGGATTATGTCAATTAAGGTATAAACATTACTTATAATGTATAATCATTCAATTATGAAGAACCTTTCTGCCCCAACCGGGAATTGAATCAGAGATCTAGTACTGATTAGACGACGCTCCACCAAGAACGCTCCACCAACAACGCTCTATGGATTGAGTAAATCCCCATTTGCTTAATTCCACATTAACTGTTATAATCATCTTACTTTTTCTATTGCTACTAACATGTAAAATGCTTTTACTGGAAGCTTTTTAGAGAACAAAAGGGAAAAACACATTTACGGACAGCCATTCCTATTACGTCAATATGGGGTTGCCATATGTAAACACTCTGTGCAGGAATGCCAGATTTTGCTATTTATCACAAATTTGGCGACTTTAGGCGACATTTCAAAGGTACAAGAGCTTCTTCAAAATAATGAATATTTTTGGAGATGCCAGCCTCTTCTGGCAGTTTCTACGGAGAGTATATAAAAGGAGTCGCCGCTCAGTTGGAGAGATTTTGACGTGGTATGATCTAGATTGAATTATAAGATACGTCAATGTTTTGAGAATCTTGTGAGACAGTTTTCGAGCTATTTGCTGTATATTGTTCCTGTTTGCTCTGTGCTTGCAAATAAACGTGCTAATTATCATTTTTGTATCCTGAAAGTACACCTATATGATTTCAAAGGATACATCGCAACAATGCGCATAGGATCACACTTTCATTACCGATGCCAGCCTTTGTGGACCAATTTTGAGGTTTTCGTCCATAACACTTGGCGAGATTTTGGCGACGAATTTGGCGGAATGTCGCCAACTTGGCGACTTTTTAAAATGTTGCCAAATTAACGAAAATCTTGCCGAATGAATAAAAATGACGTTAAATCAATGAAAATGAGGACGAATTGTAGAAAATTCAATATCTTGGAAAGAATAATGATATCTGCTATAAGAAAAACCTATTTTTTTTACTGTAAAAGTAGTAAATTCATTACATTGTATAAGGAAAGTTATGTGTTGCCCAAATCAGATTTTTTTGTTTGTAACGTCATTATCTCCCTCATGGGGGGGGGGAATTACCATCCATGACACACACAATAATAAATCGCAAATCTCTGGAAATACTTCTTGATGATTTAAATGTGTTTCTGAGATTTCATTCTTTCCCTGTATTTTAATGTATTTAACTTAATTCAAATGCTAATACCTTATTGGCTCTTTTGCATTGGGATTTTAGATACTGTAATTATTTTTTGTACTTCTAATTTCATAATTTATTTGTTAAATAAAATTTTAATTTGAAATCCGACACAGCTCGCATACTTCATACCTGCAAGTACAATCAAAGTTCCGGCCATGTAGTTAAAAGTAAAGAGATAAAACTTTATATTAAGAAAACGCCAATATCGTTTAAGACAATCATTGAGGTGGCGCTGAGATGATATAGGTAGCCCTGCATTGTATGCATTTCCATGGCGAAATGCCTAAAATATCTATTTAAACTGTCCATTTTGTAATAAATAAATAATTAGCACAATGCAAACTAAAGCTAAAAAAATAAAGAATATTCATACGTATTCAAAATTATTTTACTTTTCAACTTATTTTATAATAAAAAGTACAGGTTACTTATTCTCATAATTAGGAAACTCTTAATTTAAAAATAATCAAAAATACATATACTAAATACTGTGCCTTTTTATTGTGTCAACTACCAAGAACAGCTACTTTACAAACACTAGCGACACCTAGATATAATTCTCAAAGCATTATGGCATTTCAGGCATTTTATCCATAGGAGTTTTATCTTCTTCTTTCTAACTCCATGGTCTTCCTTTTGCTAGTTTATTTTTTATAACTTTCAGGTTATATACAGTTCACACCAGATTCTCGTGTTCACATTTCTTGATTGAAAACGATTTGTCGAAGTCGTAACTTAAATCAATATCGTAATTAAAAATTGTTATTCATTCTCGCAGCAAAGACTTAATTAATATCAGTTTCTTTACTACGCTCCGTATTGGGAACGGAATAATTACTCTCTGCTTTAAAAATAAATTTTGTCGAATGTTTTTTTAATTAATTCTTCCTCGTTAAATACGAAATTAATGGGTTTTCAAGATCGCAAAATTAAATTTTCGTCTTCGATGGACCATCCGATTTTGAGATGTTTTCTTTTCAGATGTGCTTAGCAAGCAGGTGCATCATATTAAAACCAATGAAAGAAATTTGATATTTATTATCGGTCTTCCAGAGTTCTATATTAGGAGTGGACTATATTAGCAGATGGAGTTAAAAAGAAGACAACATTGATATGGGTGAAACGTTTGAAAATGTTATAAGGCTTTGAGAATTATAGCTAGGTGTCGCTAGTGTTAGTAAAGTAACTGCTATTGTTAGTTGACATAACAGAAAGGCGTAGTATTTAGTATATGTATTTTTGATTACTTTTAAAATAAATGTTCCCTAATTATGAGAATAATTAACGAGTATTTTTTCATAGTTATAGGATAGAGTACAGAATACATGAAGATAAAAATAAATTGTAAGGTAAATTAATTTTGAATACGCATGAATATTCTTTATTGTTTGAGTTCCACTTTGAATTGCGCTGATAATTTATTTTTACAAAATTGACAGTTTAGATAAATATTTTAGAACTTTTATATATACCATAGAAATGCATACAATACAGAGCTACTTAACTTATCCCAGCGCCATCTCAATTATTGTCTTAAACGATATTGGCGTTTTTTTAATATGAAGTTTCACCCCCTTACTTTTACCTTTATGGCACTACCTATATTCCGTGTTATGAAAGAAATAATCTTGTGTATGCTACCGGCAATGTATGAAATGCCGGCATTCTATAGAATACCTAGGTATTTCATGCTTTGCCAGTTTGTCATTTGGTATTCTATAGAATGCTTTGGAAATATGTGAAATGTTAATCGTTTCATAGATTGCCGACCAGTTTTCGGTATTCTATAAAATGCCTAGGTATTCTATAGAATACCGACTTTCATACACTGCCGGTTATGTCACCGGCAGAGTATGAAATGCCTGCATTCTATAGAATACCTAGGCATTTTATAGAATACCGGCATTTTCAGGCAAAGTATGAAGTATGGGAATTATTATATACTTTCCCTAGGCATTGTATATAATACCTAGGCATTCTATAGAATGACAAATGCTATTTAGGCAAAATATGTAAAAAAGAATGAATCGGAGATGTATTTCATATTTTGCCGATTTGTCATTTGGCATTCTATAGAATGCCTAGGAAATGTGTGAAATGTTAATCGTTTCATAGATTACCGATCAGTTTTCGGTATTCTATAAAATGCCTAGGCATTCTATGGAATACCGACTTTCATACATTGCCGGTTATGTTACCGGCAGAGTATGAAATGCCTGCATTCTAATACCTAGGTATTCTAATACCTAGGCATTTTATAGAATACCGGCCATTTTCAGGCAAAGTATGAAATATGAGAATTATTATATACTTTCCCTAGGCATTGCATATAATACCTAGGCATTCTATAGAACGACAAATGCTATTTAGGCAAAATATGTAAAAAGGAATGAATCGGAGATATATTTCATACTTTGCCGATTTGTCATTTGGCATTCTATAGAATGCCTAGGAAATGTGTGAAATGTTAATCGTTTCATAGATTGCCGACCAGTTTTCGGTGTTCTTTTAAATGCCTAGGTATTCTATAGAATGCCGACTTTCACACATTGCCGGTTATGTCACCGGCAGAGTATGAAATGCCTGCATTCTATAGAATACCTAGGCATTTTATAGAATACCGGCCATTTTCAGGCAAAGTATGAAGTATGCGAATTATTATATACTTTCCCTAGGCATTGTATATAATACCTAGGCATTCTATAGAATGACAAATGCTATTTAGGCAAAATATGTAAAAAAGAATGAATCGGAGACGTATTTCATATTTTGCCGATTTGTCATTTGGTATTCTATAGAATGCCTAGGAAATGTGTGAAATGTTAATCGTTTCATAGATTGCCGACCAGTTTTCGGTATTCTATAAAATGCCTAGGTATTCTATAGAATACCGACTTTCATACACTGCCGGTTATGTTACCAGCTGAGTATGAAATGCCTGCATTCTAATACCTAGGCATTTTATGGAATACCGGCCATTTTCAGGCAAAGTATGAAGTATGCGAATTATTATATACTTTCCCTAGGCATTGTATATAATACCTAGGCATTCTATAGAATGGCAAATGCTATTTAGGCAAAATATGTAAAAAGGAATGAATCGGAGATGTATTTCATACTTTGCCGATTTTTCATTTGGCATTCTATAGAATGCCTAGGAAATGTGTGAAATGCTAATCGTTTCATAGATTGCCGACCCGTTTTCGGTATTATATAAAATGCCTAGGTGTTCTATAGAATGCCGACTTTCATACATTGCCGGTTATGTCACCGGCAGACTATGAAATGAGACATCCTATAGAATACCTAGGCATTTTATGGAATACCGGCCATTTTCAGGCAAAGTATGAAGTATGAGAATTATTATATACTTTACCTAGGCATTGTATATAATACCTAGGCATTCTATAGAATGACAAATGCTATTTAGGCAAAATATGAAAAAAGGAATGATCGGAGATGTATTTTATACTTTGCCGGTTTGTCATTTGGCATTCTATAGAATGCCTAGGAAATCTGTGAAATGTTAATCGTTTCGTAGATTGCCGACCAGTTTTCGGTATTCTATATAATGCCTAGGTATTCTATAGAATGCCGACTTTCATACATTGCCGGTAACATATATAATTAAAAAGATATGTAATATTTGTCAATATTAGGATCGTACAAAATTTCAAATCTTAAAAAGGTCAATGTAGGATTGACTTCAAAAATGGAAAGGAATGTAATCATCTAGTTATTCAATTGATAGATCGCTGCCTAACATATCGGAAACTAGTGGCTCAGTTTCAAACAATAAAATATATATTTGCTGGTGCTTTAGTTATACCTATGTTTTTTAACATATACTTCCTTATGTTTTATTAATCAGTTATAAGAAATGAACTACGATAATGTATGGAGTATAGTTTAGAGCAATGCATGAAAAGTATACTTTGTTCGCTGTTATTAAAGAAATTATCTAGTTAGGTGTCATTAAAAAGAAATGTACAAAGTTAATATCGTGCTAAATCTAAAATATGGAGAAGATCAACGTAGGATCCATCTTAAATAGAGAAGGAAATTTAACCATCTAATTACTCAACCGATATATTGTCACTCTGCCTACCAGAAACCAGTGGTTGGTTCAATTTCTGGCGAGACAAAATATTGTTGATGACTGTATATTATAACTATGTGTTTTACTATATACTTTTCTCGTGTTTAAATAAACAGTTTTAAGATATGAGCTAAAACACACTCACACGCAGAGTCCTTTAAAATTCCACATGGTCAAAATGACATCATTGTCTAGGTTTTGTTTGGAAGTAATTCATATTTAGTCGGCGTACATTTTTCAACTCGTTAAAAACGTGGCAACTAAACCGATGAAATAAATAATTAAAATCGCCCTACATATACGATCTTTAATATTGTTTCCGCATATAAATTGTGCAAACATACTTTTTACTTTCCTAATATACATAATGTATAAGGAAAGTATTGTGACGGGGTCGAAAATTCGAATTCGAGTTTTCGACTGTAGAGCACGTTTCAAGCATCCCTGATCACGAATCAAACATTTTTAAAGTGATGTCTGTGTGTGTGAAAGTGTATGTGTGTGTGTGTGTGTGTCAGTGAGCCTGTAGAGACGATAACTGACGAACGAATGGACCGATTCAAACGAAATTTGGTACAAAAATCACAATCCGTTAACACTGGATGCCTATTGTTTTTATATGTAATCGAATGCCCAGAACCCCCCTAAATTTTCGAATAAAATTTTGACTAAATCGTCAAAAAATCAAAACCACTAATAAAGTTACGCAAATAGACATTTCTTATGTAATTTTTCATTAGAAAACGATTGACATAAATTTTAGAACGCTAACATGAACCGTTCTCAAGATATTGCACATTTTTCAAAAAAATTATCAAAAAGTCATATAAAATGAAAAATGAAATATTTCCTATTGAGAAACATGTTCACTTTTCATATGTAATACCATGCGATAAATTGGGTGACATTATTTTCGTGGATCTAGCTGGTTCCATTCATGAAAAAAGATACTTTGAGTAATACTTTTGTATTTGAACGCCAATAGTCATTTATCTGCTGTAAGAACAACTTGGCGAGATTTGCTTGGCGAGTAACGCTTGACGAGATTTTGGCGACAAATTTGGCGGAATGTCGCCAACTTGGCGACTTTTTGAAATGTTGCCAAATTAACGAAAATCTTGCCAAATGGATAAAAATGACGCTAAATCAATGAAAATGACTACTAATTGTCGAAAATTCAATATCTTGGAAAGAATATTAGTATCAACTATAAGAAAAACCTATTGTTTTACTGTAAAAGTAGTAAATTCATTACATTATATAAGGAAAGTAATGTGTTGCCCACATCAGATTTTTTCCACGTAGAATGAAGTAGAAAATATTAATTCCTGTTATTTTATCATTCCAGCAAAAAAATAAATTAGAAAACTTTCTAAGATAGCTTTCATAATAATTAACAATTTAAAATAATAATAAAATTTGAAAAAATAAAAAATATAAATACACAATTATTGAATTAAAACATACTTAATAAAAATTTATCATAACTGTAACGAAATACTAATTAAAAAACAAGAATCATAATGTTTCAAATAAATAAACCTTTAAACTTCTCTTTGATGTGAATCGATATTTTAATAAATTATCCACACTAGTATTTGCATTTAAGAGAGCGTAAAATTTACAGGTAAACAATCCGGTTGGTCAGAAATATTTTCATTGTTTCAACAGAAATGTCTGGAACTGTACAAAATACAGAAAGAAAAAAATATTTCCAGTTTCTATACCCTTTATTCTGTACCATTTACTTTATGTAACAAATACGGTAAATATTTAAATAATTTATTTGATAATATTCTGAAGATGCGTGCTAGGTTTCATTGAATATATAAGTGGCATTCTCTAGAAATTTCTATTTTTATTTTTTAATACAATATATCCTTAAAATATTCTGTAGTCTTCTTTTAAATTTGCGAGTAATGGCATATGAAGATTTCCCTTTATATGATTTGAAATTATATGACCATGTTAAATTCGATGAAATTTTTATAATGCAAATTTAAAAAGGGGTCATCCCGGGAAAATAATTTATTTCTCAGGATTATAATAAGTTGTAAATAATCCCCTGAAATCCCGAAAACTGCAATATCTAAAGATAAGCTGCAAAAACAACTTATCTTTCTTGTAAGTACTATTCCGTTTGTTCAATACCGGTTACCTCTAACAAAAATAAAGCAGTTCTCAAAAGTTAGCTCCATTTCTGAAAACAAGGTTCCACGTTATCAATATGCCTCCTGTCGGCAGTTTTGTGAAAACGACTATTTTATTCCAATTCTCTTACTTTGTTATAATTCAAATTCGCTTCCGTTCATTATTAAAAATTGAAAATGGTATAATGATATGTATTTACTTATTTATATTTGATATGCAAATACCTTCTATGTACAAGGTCAAATAATACTTTTGCTCTGTGTACTTCCCGCATATCGCACCAGTTCAAACTTTTTCACTTCAAATAGCAGCAGGGATACTATCAGCAACCATAGAATTACACAACGAAGATCTCTACATTAATGCCATCCGACAAAACAAAGCATATATCTATAATAGCAAAGCGCTGATTCCCATAGTCTACAAACATAAACAGCCGATATGCATTGGCATGACAATGACCGGAAGAAGATTAAAGCCAACAAGATACAATCACCGAAAGAAGATTAAAGCCAACATTCTCGCAGCCTATAGACCTTAACAGATGGTACGAAAACGCAACAAAGTACAGCGCCATCATACTGTCTCTTCAACAACAATGTCTGCACATACCGCTGGGCTAGAATATTACATCTAAATAACAGCGTTTACTAAGTATAGATGACAACACTCTTCAAGTCAGTAACTAGATTGATACAAAACATTCATCTTAGAGCATCAGTACAATCGGACAACGCACACTTTAAAGCAGTACATATTCAAAAACAATACAGCACAACAGATCAGAAAACTGCTTCAATATCCAAACAAATATCTACATATCAACTGGATATTAGTACACAGAGGTATCATAAGTAACGAACTTGTAGGCACACTAGCACACACAGCGCTATTAATATAAGCCACCCACAGATCCCTATACAACTTTCACAGAAACACATTAAAAAACTAATTCAACGACAAGCAATTCGCGAATGGCAAATAACTTAGACAAATGCAGAAACGGGACGGAAACTACAAAGCTTTTTTCCACATATCTCCACAGACATACTCATCAAAGCCAAACATGTGTTCAGTTCCTCACTAGGCAGGGCTCATTTGCACAGTACCTGCATCGCTTCTGACACAGACTTCCACCATAATGCAGTTGCGGAGAAGACGGTGTGAGACCAAAAGGCAATTGCTGTTTTGAGATTTACAGCAACGTACAACGAAACAAAGTTCAGAATTGTAGGTGCTATTTTATGGCAGTCTTGGCCCGGGAGGTCATGACCCCAATTAATTCAGTTCACTAAATCGCAGGCGTGGTTGGGGCAAAAATCTCCTTAGGACCAAGGCTTAAATCAAGCAGCATTGGATAATAAAATAGCCAATCAAGAAATGTTACTATATCACACTGAGGAACAACCAACAGAGATACGGAGGGAGTATCTGGATCTCAGGCAAAATAATGTGGCAACAATGAGATAATTCAATATATATATATATATTCAGGCTAGGGAGGTCCAAGTGTTATGCTTCAGTCGAATTGGAGTCCAGAATGTCCAAGAGTGCGCTTCATAAGCAGTGATGGTGCAGAAGAGTCGATATATAAGAATGTGTAATGGTTATGTTGAAATTTGAAAGGTGTGAGAAAAAAGAAAGCTGACATCAAAATGACAAGTAAAGCAACGACCAATATTCCAAGCATGATGAGCAACAGCACGACAAACAAAGGTATGTGCAAATTTGCATATACACTCACGGATAATGAAAGTTGCGCCCCAAGAATAAACCATGGTACAACCGCGAAATTGTGTAAATAGCTAGAGGGCGGGCTGGTATGCAAATAATCCCAGTCTGGTGTGATTTCGCATGACCGTACACCCGTGAATGACGCTGCAAGTGTGATTCAGGTAATGTGATACGTGGATGAGATTCTAGGGTCCCATGTGCTCCCATTCGTTTCTTAAATTCCAGGTGCGCAATTCCAGCAGGAGAATGCCCGGCCGCACACAGTTCGGGTTGCTCAGGCCTGCCTGAGTCATGCGCAGACACTTCCATGGCCTGCCCTCTCCTCAGACTTGTCCCCTATCGAGCACTTGTGGGACCAGTTGAAGCGCCAGCTGCCTTGTTGCTGCAGTCTTCGGGATTTGGAACGTAACGCCCAACAGGTGTGGACTCGTCTACCGCAAGACAACATCAGGCGTCTGTTCGACACCATGCCGGACCGTATTGCTGATTGTATCGCAGCACGAAGCGGTGCGAAGCGTTATTGAGAATAACCGGACTGTGTACCACAACTCCCTCTGTACGTGTTCTGCTGCACTGTTTTTGTGATCATGTAAAACCATTCATCTATATCCTTCCATCAATAAAATTTCAGGTCCATCCTATGCTTCCTTCTTGGTGCCCAACTTTCATTGTCCGTGAGCGTATTATTATATTTATATTATTATATATTTATTAATTTATAAATTTATTAATCAAATTATTATTTATTTAAATTTAAAAATTAATATAAAATAAAAATTTTAAACATAAAATTAAAAAAAATTGTCTGCCAATTCGACTGGCGTAATCGCGCTGAATAGTATTTACATCATTTCATCTGCGAGTCTATTTAGGCATACATATGCATCAATAAAAAAAAGTTGCCTCCTACTCGTGGACTTAGAAAACATATAAACCGATCACAATTGAAAAACACATTTTTTATCCCGTCTATACTTTCCGTTTACATCAAGTATATTGTACATAAAAATTCATGGTGATTAAAATTTGATAGTTGTCTGAGAGATGTTATTGGAAACAACAAAGAAGACTTTATATACAATATGTAATTAAGAGTATTTCAGAAAAAAAAATAATTAAGAATAATTCAGAATTAAAATGATTCTAAAATAAGTGCATTCTAAGGAAATCCATAGAATGGTGAAACTGATTAATTAACTACATTCATACTTTAATTAAATCTATCGCTGATAATCATTATTGAATGTTCTTTAATTAAAAGTTTAAAGTTTAAATTGTATGCAATATTTCTTAAAGTACAATTTTAATATTGAAATTATGCCGTTCTTTTCATGGTTATTAAAAATAAAGTGATATTTTCTTTGTGTCATGCCGGATGAAACTTATAAAAGTAATAAATATACATATTCCAAAAAATGGTATTTCTAAAAATTTGTTTAAATGAAGGTATTTGACTAATTTCGTACATAACGTTCTTATTGGTCTTCAAATACATGTAAAGAATCTTGCTGCCCCAATCGGATATCGAACCACTGATCTTTGTAGAGTCCAATCGACGCTCTACCTTTGAGCTACCGTGACGGCATTGCCCATATTAAGCCCATATTGCAAGTAGACTTTGCATTCTCCACCCTCCGATGTCACCGGCCACTCAAATTGCTGCTGGTGCCTTAGGGCGAGTCGAGTGGGCTGGGTTTTCGACCCTCTAATGCCAGATTGCCGTGCAACTGACAATCTGACTGACCACCTCCTGGTATTTTTACCTCAGGTTAACTTCCTCTTGCTATTTTTATCCTCCAGGTTAGCTTCCTGAATGGTCATTGTCCTCCAGATTTAAATCAGTGCTTCATATCCCAAAGTCCACTGAATCCATGCTAGTCGAATTAGGGTCACTTTCAGACCTCCGATATCTATGCAATAACATACAGGGTTGATTTGTTCAGGCGCGGCATTGTAAAGAGCCTTTTCTGTCCTAACCGGAAATTGAACCACGGATTACCTCACTGGCCAGCCGACGCTCTATTGTTGAGCTACTGGGGCGAAATTGCAAGCACTTATCGTCCAAGTGGACTCACATATCTTGTAAGAATAAAAATGAAATCAGTATTACTTATATTCCAGCCTGCAATAGCGATTCCTTAACACAGAGTTATTACTCCAAACTTCAAAGAGCATAAATAACTTTCAAGCTGCGATTTACTGATAGCTTTTCCTATCGTAGAAAACTTCTCTTAAATTGGTGATTAAAGTCTCCTGGTGCACTTTGTACATATATTATTTGATCCTTTGATTATGTCGAACTTAAGACCCGACCCATTGGGGTTTGCAGCTATAAAAACATAAATAGCTAAATACTGCATAAGTTTCGGCAATGAATGCAATACTGGGACACTGTACAACGAATTACTTACATTTATATAATAATTATTGATCGGATATTACTTTGTGGTTATTTAACCATGTTGGGGGCTTCAATGTAAGCAGGCATCTAACCCTTTGTGAGAGGGACTATCTTAGAATGTCTAATTACTACTAAATATGAAGAAGATCAAACAAAGTACATAAAGGACACTCAAAAAGCAATTAGTACATGGTGATGAAGCCATAGACCAATTTGTTTGTTGATGGTAAACATTACTGTGGATAATGGAGCAGATTTATAAAGTCAGATTTATAAGAAAAACATATGAGTAAGGGATGTAGAAATGACAGCGAGACTTGTTTGAAATTTGGAGACTGTGTGAAGCGGAATGTGATGTCGATGTTCTTTGAAACTTAATGAGGTTTCTCTCAGTAAGACCTGATTAACTCGAGATAGTTAATCAGGTATGTTGGTGGTGGTGACTGTAAGAAAGGATTAGTTCTGGAACTAATTTTACTTCTTATTTTTCTGGAGCTGATTGTGTTGTGTGCTCATGAGAGTAGCTGCAGGCTGTTTGTTTCGATGTAAATTCCATTTACATTTTTGGGAGAATGATTAAAAAAAGGCTTTGATTAGCAGAATGAAATATACTTGAGGTTTAATTATTCTGTTCATTTTCTTCGAGCTAGATCATTAACCGAGTAATTTTCTCTACCGTTGGTTTCTTTGTTAGTACGTTTCGTTCCCATTGGGGCATTAACTGTAGGTGGTGCTATGTGGCAGTTTGTGGTAGTAGAGCATTCAATAGGTATTCAAAATTGGAGTCCAGAATGTCCAAGAGTGCGTTTCAGAAGCAATAATGGTGCAGAAGCGTCGAAGTATGAGTATGCGTAGTGGTTATGTTGAAATTTGAAAGGTGGGAGAAAAGGGAAAGCTGACCTCAAAATGTCAGAAAAAGCAACGGTCAATATTCCAAGCATGATGAGTAACAGAACGATAAACAGAAGTGTGCCGATTTTAATGTATCTATTAATAAAATCAAGTGCCGATTTAATATGGTTTCGAAAAATGTATTTAATTAAATATTAGTTATTAATTAATTTATTAATCATGCATGTAATATGCTCTAAACTTACTGCTGTGTATATTGCGTTTGGTGGCTGCAAAACCTAATTTTGTGCATAACGGGACAACTAAGTTAGAAGATTAAAAAAGGTTAATAGAATAATAAGAACAAACATTTATTTTAGTGGATGATTATATTACATTCTTCAATTTTACAAAATTAAAATAGTAGCACAATATTTGAATATATCTCAAAGGTAGTTTGGGGGGTGTAATGCCAGATAAATTGCGACCTTAGGTTGGATCAAGTGGTGGCACGCATTAATTAGTTTCTTTTTTAACAAACACAACTTTAAACACACCCTCATATAATTTAAATTGTACGGTACCTGAATTTCTTTTCAATATCTTGAAGAACAACACCGTCACAATTTACATCCTGCAATACCAGATGAACATGACTTCTTTTTCGAACTCCTATATCAGAGACACACACACAACTCCAATCACTGTTACAGCTTGCTCTCCACAAGTCCAACTCCAACAGTCTGCCTTGACCAATTCTGTTCACCAACTCCGAGCAACTCTCACTTATATATCTTTCCCGCTGGACGGTCTACGTGCTGGTATGTAAACATGAGGGCTGATCGGTAGACATGGGGCACCGTCTCGGTTGCCTCCAAATGGCTTAGCGTGGTATGTAAGACGTGGGGCCACCTGTATGTTACCGCCAATATGCTTAGCGTGGGGATATTCATTCCATCCGCATTCCTTGCTCCATCATTTCTTATTCCTTCCCAATCCTTAATATGGTATGTACAAATATGCATATATGTTAGATCAAATATATGATTTCGGAAAAATATAAAAACATGGTCTCACAAGTGATATTTCTCCTCCTTAAGAGTTTAATAAGATCAATGTAATTTTTATCTTAACAATAATATATGTAAATAAATAATATTTATTTTAAAAGTTAAAAGTGTGGAATACAATGTGTAGTTTGTTAATTAATGATTATATTTAGGAACTCTACAAAAAATTAATGGTGTGTTATTGCGGCCAAGGTGTGCTATGTACGAATATGTGATTCACGATCACTAATAATTAAGAATGAGAATTCAATCCAAATTCACTATTTGATACTTAAAAGTAACCTATTTAAAATTTAAAACACTATTTAATATTTAAAAGCAATTTATATTAAAAGGATTTTATATTTTTCCAAAGTCATATATTGGATCTATATACACTCACGGACAATTAAAATTGCGCACCAAGAAGGAAGCATAGGATGAACCTGAATTTTTATTGATGGAAGGATGCAGATAAATGATATACATGATCACAAAAACAGCGCTGCAGAACACGTACAAAGGGAGTTGCGGTACACTGGCCGGTCATTCTCAATCGCCTGTCGCAACGCCTCGTGCTGCGATAATAAGCAGCAATACTGTCCGGCATGGTGCCGAACAGACGTCTAATGTTGTCCTGCGGCAGACGGGTCCACACCTGTTGGATGTTACGTTCCATATACCGACGATTGCGACAACGAGACAGTTGGCGTTTCCCCTGGTCCCACACATGCTCGATAGGGAACAGGTCTGGGGAGAGGGCAGGTCATGGAAGTGTCTGGACATGACTCAGGCGAGCCTCGGGGACCCGAGTCATGTGCAGCCGGGCATTATCCTGCTGGAGTTGCGCACCTGGAATCTCAGAAACGAATGGGAGCACATGGGGCAGTAGAATCTCATCCACGTACCGTTGGCCCGGCAATGGTCCAGGTAGCACTACTAGAGCGATCGGCTGTCGTAGATTATGTCTCCCCAGCCCATGATGTCGATAACGGGGTTGGGAATGTGGCGTTGTGCAGGTGACCTCCACACCCTGACATGCTAATCATCGGTCCCCAAAATGAAGCGGCACTCATCGCCAATCTGTGGCGTTCCACGTTACTCTGATGCGACACCACTGCAACCGGAGCCGCCGATGCTCCCGTAACAGACGCTGGGATCGCAGATTTTCCTCCTTCAGGCATTTAGATATGATTCGTGGGCACACAAGAGTCGCCACGTGTGCCTGAATCGCGGAATCGGCCGCCGCGGGCTCTATACGTGCCCGCCGCACGATTATTCTATCATTTCTATTCGTGGTATGCCTGGTCCATCCAGTGTCGATCTTCCGTGTCTAGGTGGCGTCCCGTGACCAGTGTTCCCAACACCGTCGGACGCTATAATCTGAATGATCCACGTGACGGGTTATCCGGCGCGCTGGCCAGACCTCTCTCGAAGTGCGTCAGTTGCGTATATCGACGTTTCTGGCGTCTACCCACCATTCTTTTTACTTCGTACTCTTGCATGCGTCGGCCGAAACTTCTCGCATTGTTGGAGTGTCAGCTACACGCCGGTTTATAAGGCCGCTGGCTCATGCTAGCAGCGCCACTCACGGGTATACGATTATGCGCAATCTCATCAGACTGGGATCATTTGCATACCAGCCCGCCCTCTAGCTGTTTCCATCATTTCGTGGTTGTACCCTGTTTTATTCTTGGTGCGCGATTTTCATTGCCCTTGAGTGTATATAAGTATATAAATATAAATATATAATAGTAATAAATAAATTTATTTATTATTTAGTTAAATTCATTAAGTTAATAATAATTTAAAGAATTTCATTAAATAAATAATAAATATCTTCGTTTAAAATTTTAATTAAAATTTTACTTTTAATTAAACTTCATTAAAATTTCATTAAAACTTATCAGTCAGAGGACTCCTCACCCCATCGAGGTGAGATATAGGTTCGAAGTTTCTACCACTCCCACGTACGGGGAAGGGACCAGACTCATTTTGTTGAGGGGAGAGCTGGGTAATGACTTTCTGACTACCGGGGATATCCTGTTTCAGATTCTTTGAGATTTTAAGCCTTTCATTTTTTCTATGCTTTGTGTAGAGCCTGTAACGAGATTTGGAGTACGGTGTTATCTGCATTATTTAGGTATCGGACACTTATTTTGCGGTGACCGATATATAAATTAGTTCAATTGTGCTGTGATTGTTTAAATTAAGAATTAACTATGGCATGCAGTTTTCACTATTATTTATACGAATAAAATTTATTTATTTTGTTATTTTTATAACTACCCTGCTTTAACTCCGGCCAACATTTTTTAGTATTACACATTTTTTAGTTTTATATTCTTAGTTTTATATTCCCGGTACATTTTTTAGTATTATATAAAATGGTAGGGAGTGCCAATTAATGGCCACACAATGTTTTATTCAATTGTATTTAATCTTATATTTCATTCATGTCTTTTAACAGGAAAGTCTCAATATAACTGTTTACATACTAAACTTAAAAAGGAAATACTTACAAAGGTAAACTTACAAAGAAACTTTTTTAATTAGTTAAGCATAGTAATTTATGTTTATACGAGTATAATTTTATTCACAGCGGAGCGATGTGCTGCGACTTTACAATGAAACCTTTTTATCCGTTTATAAAACCAGAATTAATTAGAATCCAGTTTTCTTCCTTCAATTAAACCTCCTTGTTCAAAATTAAGCAATTATGCTCTGTACTTGAAAAATTCATATCCTATCCTGTAATTAATAACTTATTATGTAGTCGGGAGATCATAATAATATATTAAGCGTGTTTTCGCTGATGGAATATTTGTAATATGATTAATGTTGGGAATGTTTTTATTTGAGTTACACTGGACTGTGAGATTTCGTCAATGTGAAAAAAAAATATACTTATATTGGAATTAAAATATCATGTCTTCTGAACTTTACTGACAAACATATTTGTGCACATAGAGCTTGCCTGAAAAAAAGCTTTCCAAAGGATCTTGGTAGGATCAAACTAGGATTTCGCCGAAAATTCCTTAAAGTTATATATTTATATTCGAAATCTTTCTAAATTAAATTTGAAAATTCAAGCATATATAGATCTCAAAATATTGCGGACTTTTAAATAGATTTATAAATTTATTCTGAAACTATTATACGTATTAAATATGGTAAATTAAGCAACTTTTCGTATATAATTTTATTCTCGGCAAATTGAGTAAGATCATTTTAAAATTGTATAGAAGCTCGATGCATTTTGCCAATTCGTGTATTTTAACTTGTTAAGATTTATTATATTTTTAAAATAAGCTTTATTATATTTTTATCTAATAATTTTTCAGAACAAATGTTATTTCATAGATATAGAAGTACTTAGAGTAAATAATTAGAGTACTCAATTAACCACTCATAGATAACCACGCTTAATTTCATTCTTAAAAACTTGCTACCACTGTCACTAACTATCTAAGGTGGCCGGGTTTCGCTCTTGGTAGAGTTTAAAACATAAGCACATAATATTCGTTCTTGAAATGGCAGCAAGAAAACTTGTTTCCAGTGAACATAAGTGAGTATTCTTGCTGCAAGTGCAGTAGCACATGTTACATGCTGATTACACATAACATAAGTATCCACGGTTCACCGATGCTGATTACTGCTCTCAGAGCATGATTCCTAATTAATAAAATACAGCCTGTTCTCGAATTTTGTGATCATTGGATAATTTATTCGAAATTGGTATGTATAAGGGTTACTTCTTTGCGGTTTGACGTATTACCTGTAACAGTTGGTTTATTGCTAAAAAAATACTAGAGCGAAGAAAAAATACAGAGTTGATTTATTTATATTAAGGAAGAAATACTCTTCCCTAACAGCATTTTTTTTCACAATGACTAAGATTTACGTCACACTGTGACTTTGGGACATCACAGGACGTCTCAGTACGTCTCGGCAATGTCATATTGAGGTCACAGCGAAGTCATTTTGGTCATTTTCATGGTCGTTTGTGAAGTCGCATATTAACTTGTTAGTGACGTCACATTGTAGTTGCCATTATAATGTCGTCACATTGTTACGTGTAAATTAAATTGTGGAAACGTCATAAAATATAGTCACAATGAAGTTACAAAGTTACTAATACGTAACGTCGCATAGAAGTCACAAATATGATGTCACATTGTGACCCAGGTGTCACGTGACTACAACGTCACTGTCACACATGTGACGATCTTTGCTGTGAGGGTTTTCTCTACTGCCTTAGGACCCTTCTATGGTCAATTTACGATTGATTATCAGATCTTCTTTTACCAATAATAACTGTGCTGTATTTTTCACTACGCTATTAAACAATAATCTAGTCCCAACATGTTACATTTGACATGGTGACATACAATGGTGCGTAATATTACTGAATGATGCGTCAAGTGACTAACGTGACTTTGGATTATTGGTAGTCTGAATGTAAATATCTTTATGACTGATCTCACAATTGCACTATCAACGCAGTGATCTGTGTTCCAAAGGTGCGCACAACCTTTTCATCGTGTATGCATGCGACCTTGGATTTATTGTTGTCAGCATCGTTTTACTATTACATCTCTTCGATGTAGGTAAAAATTCTCTGGCTCACCAGAATATTTAACTTCAGCCTACGATGCATCTGTTGTTGAACTCGTGTAATTGCTCATACCGACGTAGGGTGAGGCATTACACCTTCTTAACATGCTAATTAATGCAACGGAACCACAACATCGTTTAAATATGTTCTAGCGAATAATTCATGCTTCTTAAATGCTCCCCAGTACAGAATGTTTCTATCAAATCCATGCATATTTGGATGAAGTATATCTGTACGCCAAGTTTCACAGTTCTCTGTGAAATTGTCAGTTGTGCATTGTTTTCTATATCCCAGAGTGTATTTAAAAACACGAAAACTCGATGTAAATTGACGCAATTATCCGTTTTGTGCTATATTTTGTGAGATTAAAATTAATTGAATGAACATAATTGAGAAATAAAGATAATAGTTTGAGTCTTTATGCAAAGGCACGCCAACATGAGATTTGTGGCTTGAGCAAATTATCCCAGCAGTTTAGACCATGGCGGTAAAAGTAAGGAGTTAAATTTTCATACTAAGAAAACGCCAATATCGTTTGAAACAATCATTCAGGTGGCGCTGGAATAAGATAAGTAGTCCTGTATTGTATGCATTTCTATGGCGAAAGACCTAAAATATTTATTTAAACTGTCAATTTTGTAAAATTAATTATTAGTGCAACGCAAAGAATAACTGAAGCGATAAAGAATATTCCTACGTATTCAAAATTATTTTACTTTCCAATTCATTTTTATCGCCACATATTCTGTACTCTATCCTATATAACTATGAAAAAATACTGGTTAATTATACTCATAATTAAGGAATCCTTAATTTAAAAATTATTAAAAAGACATATACTAAATACTACGCCTTTCTATAGTGTCAACTAACAATAGCAACTACTTTACAAACGCTAGCGACACCTAGATATAATTCTCAAAGCATTATGGCATTTTCAAGCGTTTCATCCATATAGGAGTTTTATCTCCTCCTATCTAACTCCATGGTTTAGACAGTAAAATAGAGCTCCTAGATCCAGATCATGTTGTGTTTTGCCGTCGGGTCAAGGTAGTTATTTTTTAAAAGGTTTCTCACTGGGCAGGACTGGACTTCTAGTTCTTTTAATGTCATGCTTAATTGGGTTGCCATTGGAAGTTGCCTAGTTATTAGCAAATAAATAAATATGTGTAAAAATATATGTGCATTTTTAAATATAATAAATCACCTAAATATATCTTCCAGAAATTATAAAAAATTCATGAGTTTTTAAACTGGATCTCCAATTTCTACTATTACTTTTGGTGCTACGTTCCGGTATTTGCTTCCATTAAAGTATTTTGTTACTTTGAAAATAATTGGCTAGTTAATGCAGTTTTTCCAGGACATTTCCCTTCGAAATAGCAGTAAAAGTAACGCTTTATGATAAAAACTGCAGGATTTTTTTAATGAGATCGAGCATTAATTTTAATGTCAAAGTTAATGGCGGTAATCGCGAATATTTTAAATCTCTAAAAAAATTAGGAATGAGGAGTTTTAGGAAGGTAAGTAAAGGAAATGTCATGTTCTTGCACATGTTAAGGTTCTCACAACTAAAATTAATAATCATATTATAAAGATTAAACGTATTTAACTCTCTCAAGTGTAAATCATAAAAGTATTGCTTTATCTGCCTTGTGCAATGCATGTAAAAGAGCAAGAATTTTGGTAGTCAGTAGAATCCTATTTTGAATTTTAGTGGATTTACATGTGCTGAACCGGATGAAACCACTTTTTTCAATAACATTTATCTTTGCATATGTTAGTCTGTGAGCACGATATGCCGCAAATAAATAAGGATTTGTTTAACAATGATTTCAATTTGCACGATGATTTCAATGGAAAGTGAAAATAATATTATATACAGTGAGTTTAGATCAAGCTAAAGATTTGAGACTTTCGAACATATTTTTCTAAAGTCGAAAAATATTATAAAGAAATAAATGTGTTCTAAGCAATTTATGATAGAGGCATTCCATAAGCAATATTTTCTTGTTCTTCGACCCAGACCGTCCGACCTACTCAAAAGTGTAAGGTAACAGGTAATATTTTGGAATGCCATTAACAAGACATTAGCATGTACAATCTTCATATACTGCATACTTTTGTGGTTCATACATTTTTCTGATTTGGTGAAAAAGCCCTTGAAGTAATTGTGGTCACCATATTTTCATAAATTTGCTTCTTTCAAGGAAGTTCAAGAATTTTGTATTCTCACTTGCAGCAAACGGCATCAAATTAATACTTTTTGAGTGAGAGAGGCAGTTTACAGTTTCATGGTCGTCAAATTTCATGAGCGTTAGATCAGCAATGTCGTTAAAAATCACTTTTGTCTATGTTGGTAAAATATCGCGGTTATTTTTAATTCATCAAAAATCGAAAAAATTTTTACGGATGATTATCCTATTTTTTACTAGAGTTCGTACTGCATGTTTTACGATGACGATCGGAATAAATCTGCAATATTTTTATCACTACTGATCTACTTCAATATTACCTAAATAAAGAACTAGATCGATTTGAAAAGCTTTTTAATTACATCCGAATTGATCGATTTTGTGTGCAATTCATGGCGATGAGCTGAGCCGCATTTTCGAAACAAATATTACGCAGACATTTTTTTTTTAAATCGCCACGATATCAGATAGGAAATATGATTAGAGATCTCAGCTATAATAATATACAAATTACATAGTTATTTTTATATTATTTCATGGTCAGGCACTTGATCGCCCAATCATTCGCAAATTTAGCGACATGATCGTGAATCATTTCGTCATCACGTGATGTTATCCCGTCGTACAAGAGGGGGCGAAACACATTATGACCTTAGAGGATACAACAAAATACAGGTCGTCAGGTGGAACTCGAATTCACAACTTGTCAGTGGAGAAAGTACGAGGAAACACATGCCTTAGGCCTTTCAATTACCCCGCCAGTATCTCCATACTATTAATTAATCTTTAACGCAACATATTGCAAGATGTATAAATATATCAAGCGATATATAAATATATCAAGCAGTATATACAACTTTAATCTTAACGCAAGCTAGAGTACACAAAACAGAAGTTTCCGATCACGTCACTTGTGTTTCAATTCCGTCAGCATAATTTATGTGAAACAGACGCAGTCCCTTGTTTACGCAGTGTACGGGTACATCTGTGGGTCGTAAAGTCCTTTCTAGCTGCTGGTGGCCAGGGAAGAAGGGTACGGTCCCTGTAAATTTTGCTCTCACAGAGTTCCGGTCTAAATTGGGTAACTTTTCTGGGCGTCCAAATATTTGCCTTACACCTTCGTGTCGGTCACACAGTTTGGGTTAAAAAGAAAGAGCTGCAGTAAACCAGGTCTCCTACACACTACTTCATACAAAACTATGGTTTTAAATCATAATTATGTTGAAATGGACATACTGATAAGAAGATACATCCATTGTATCCTTGGACCTGTTACGCGCTTTATATGCGCTCATCAGCATGGAATAACAATTAACTGCAATGACAGCAAGTAAACTTACTACTTGCCACAACTCCTATGGGAACTGACAATTGCAGTCCTTCCACATAACAGGCATGAAATTCATATACAATTTAGCTCGGGCAACACGAAGCTGCAAAGGCCATGTTCAAAATTAGAAGGTCTTTAAGTATCCCTTAAAAAGGTATTCAAGGGTCCCTTAAAAATTTCGGGCTTCGAGCACTTTTTTAATTTGCCTATATTGAAATAATGTCCTGCTGAGAACGCGAACTCCCTGTTTGGAAATTTGTTACTTGTTGAATACTTTATAGTACGCCGATTGCATGCGCAAGAACAGCAGGCGTAATATGTCGTTAGTTGTAACTGCTAAAAATTGCAGTAATAAGGTGACAGCTGAAAAATCTGCCCTCTAGTTACAGATACCTTTTTTTTTACCTCATCACAATATTTTCACTTTACATGCTATTGCTGCGAACGTGCGGTACTCCTGGCGTCTTCAAGAACAAGCGAATAAAACAAAGTCCATGACGTCAGCAACACGTGACTCTGACGTGATCCTAGGGTTGCCAGAATTTCACAATTAGAAAACGGGTTCCGGATATGGCGATTTATCGCCAATTCGACGGCATTTGGCGACTTTCGAAATGTTCCAGAAACTCCTCGATAGAACGATTATTCCTTGAGATATGGAGATTTCCAGACATTTTTATGGGGAGGCTATGCATAGTACTATATATAGAGACTATAATAGACTACATCGCTCCGTTGCAGTGGAGTTGACGAATGAACGCAACATGAACTACATTGGATTGTGATTTTTGTCAAATCATAGCTGCCAACTTATTTGGAGTAAAAATCAGAAGATTTTTGAAAAAAAATCAGAATAGCGCGTAAAATGAGTTTTACAGAACAAATCGACATAAATCTGATTTTCAAAGGACACAATGTAAATAACGCACAAATATGTGAAACACACAACTGTTTTGAGATCTCTTTGGAAACAGTTGTATGCATGTTCATTTGTACATTATTTACATTGTATCCTTCATCTCTCAAAATATTTTGACAGAAAGTTACGTTATGTAATGATGATATAATTCGTTATGTAATGATGGAAAATGATATAATTCTATTATATTTAGAAAATGCAAGTTTGACAATTGCGTTTAAGAACAGGGTTGTTTAAATACATGGGCAAATTTAATTTTAACACATTCCTTTATATTAATTCTAAACTATGATTTTGTTATCTATAATAACTCATGCTTTTATTTTGTCAGTTTTGTTGAAATTAAATCATTACAATAGTCAGGATTTATGAACTTAATTTCACAAAAAAAATTTTTTTTACAATTGGGAAGACACAAATTTTTTGTTCTTAAACTGCAGTATATTTTTAAACACATTCATAAAATTATCATGTATTATTAAAATGTGCATTGTCTAGTGTCTACACATAAATAAAAATTGGTGGCAGTATATTTTAAAGAAAATGTTTATTTTGTTCAAAAATATCTTTTCATAAAAATGTGGCAGAAAGGGCTTCAGATAGAAAAAGATTGAATTTCATGATCGTACTATTTATATGAAAATAATTAAAAAATTAACTTTTATAATCAACCAAACTATGAAAATAAGCTACTTTAGTCCAGTTAATGTGCAACAATAAGGAGAAGGAGATCGATGGAAAAGGATAATTGCGTAATCTCGGAAACGCCCGCGAAAAAAAACTGAATTTCACGATCGTACTATTTATGTGAAAATAATAAAAAAAATTTGCCTTTATAATCAACCAAAATATGAAAATAAGTTAATTTAATCAAGTTAATGTGCAACAATAGGGAGATGGAGATCGATGGAAAAGGATAATAGCGTTCTCTCGGCAACCGCTGCAGAGATGAAAAAAAAAAAATTACTATTTAAATGAAAATAATTAAAAAGGTGACCTTTATAATCAACTGAAATATAAAAATAAGCTAGTTTAGTAAAGTTAATGTGTAATAATCAGGGGATGGAGATGGATGGAAAAAGGCAATTATGTACTCTCAGCAAAGCCTGAAAAGAAAAGACTGAATTGCTCATCTTAAAATTTAAGCGAAATATAATTTGTTTAGTAAAATAATTCTTTATTTTTATTCGCACTATAAAAATAAATTAGGTCTATTGTTCTGATATGAAATCATTAGAAGAAGAAAATGGATGCAAACTGGTAATTTTGGACTCTCAACAAAAAGGGGTAAAAGTAAAACAAATATTTTCAAATGCTGTGCGAAGTTTTTTTTTCTGTTTCCCCTTTGAGTCCAATGACAACATATGTATTAATGATATATATGATAACATACATCACGGTGATTACGGAGACAAAAATCTACAACTTATTTTTTATTCCTTTCTGTGGGGGATTTTATGCCTACACTTCCGGGTTAGAAAGACGAGCATTGTCTGCCGTCCGTTTCTTGAACGCTGCGTGCTGGAAGTACCAGAATAAATAGAGCTTGTCACACGAGAACGTCTGCGTTCATTGCTGCGTTCATTGTCTGCGTTCATTTGGATTGCCTGTCACACGAGATTGCTTGTTCTCGTGTGACAAGCAATCCAAATGCTTGGCGACATTTTGGTGTAAAAATATAAATTTGGCGATAAATCGGCAAATTGGCGCGATTTTTAGGCGTAATTAGTAAAAAATATTAAAAATCGTAAAGAAATCGATTACGCGCGTAAAATCGTAAAATAAGAGAATTTTCGTAAAAATTACGAAAAATTCGTAAAAGTTGGCAGGTATGTGTTTCGGGAATAGTAGAGGCTGTTTTGTGAAATTACTTTCGTCAACATTTTGAGAATAATATCGCTTATTCTGTGAAATTATTGGAGCATGTAAGTTCTGTTTGATTGCATATTGTCCCTGTTTATTTTGTGCTTGTGAATAAACATAAGTTATTCAGAAACTAGGGTTCGTTCTTGTATCCTTGTTATACGCCCATTGTTCTAGAGGATATGTTTGTAACACTATATATGGTAATCCAAGTAAAAGTGTAATTATTAATACCAATCAGTTTAAAGTATAGAAAGAAATATTTTTTTCAATAGATAAATAGTTAAAGCATAACTTAGTCGGAAGTCGTTGGCTCGAATTCCCTATTGACCACCAGTTCTGTATAATCCCACCCGACCAAATTAACTCTGCAAGATATATACAGTAAGGGACGACGGCTGAATATCACTGAAATTGTAATGTTCCGGTCTAAAAATTTACTTTGGAGGTGCCAATTCAGAGAGTAACGGAGATTCGGATATTATATAAAAAATGAAGAAAAATAATAAAATAATATAGATCAGGAGATAAACTTGGAACTGAAATGTGATGGAGCAATTTGCATGGACGCATATAGGACTTTTTCCAGGAGGGGGCAAACTCAGGGATATTTTTAGGATATATTTATTTTATTATGTTGAGCATATTTAGCTTGATCTCCTCCTCTGTGACTTTGAATATCCAGGGTGGAGAAACTGCCCCCCTCTTGTCCTCCCCTCTGAGTGCCCATAGTAGTTTGTAAAGTCCGCAAATATGGAAGAAACGACATTTGTCTCAATATCTCAATGGACAAAGCGTCTATTGGAAAGATGAAGATAGATGGTTTCAAGATAAATTATTTAAATACTATTTATATATTACTTTCCTTATATAGTGAGTCTGTGGAGACGATAACTGACGAACGAATAGACCGATTCGAACAAAATTTGATACAAAAATCCCAATCCGTAAACACTGGAAGCCTATAGTTTTTATACGCAATCGAATGTTCAGAACCCCCCCCCCCCCTAAATTTTGAGTTAAATTTTGAAAAATTCGTCAAAAATCAAAACCGCTAATAAAGTTACGCAAATGGACATTTCTTATGTAATTTTTCATTAGAAAACGATTGACATAAATTTTAGAACGCTAACATGAACCGTTCTCGAGATATTGCACATTTTTAAAAAAAAATTATCAAAAAGTCATAAAATAAAAAAAAAAATTCCTATTGAGAGTATGTTCACTTTTCATGTGTAACATCATGCGAAAAATTGGGTGACATCATTCTCGTGGATCTAGCTCGTTCCATTCATTAAAAAAGATACTTTGAGTAATACTTTTGTATTTGATCGCCAATAGTTATTTATCTGCTGTAAGAATAACTTATTTCTTAGTCCATAACGCTTGGCGAAATTTTGGCGACATGTCGCCAACTTGGCGACTTTTTTAATTGTTGCCGAATTAAGAAAAATTTCACCAAATGGATGAAAATGACTCTAAATCAATCAAAATGACAAGTAACTGAAGATAATTCAATATCTTGAAAAGAATATGAGTATCTACTATAAGAATAACATTTTTTTAACTGTAAAAGTAGTAAATTCATTGCATTATATAAGGAAAGTCATGTGTTGCTAACATCAAATTTTTTTTATAAAATGTTTGAGTATTTTAAATAAAACAATTCACTCCAATTTTTTATTCTCCTTATATACATAATGTATAAGGAAAGTATTGTGACGGGGTCGAAAATTCGAATTCGAGTTTTCGATGGGAGAGCACGTTTCAAGCATCCCTGATCACGAATAAAACATTTTTGAGGTGATGTCTGTGTGTGTGTGTGTGTGTGTGTGTGTTAGTGAGGCTGTGGAGACGATATTGTACGAACAAATAGTTCGAATGAAATTTGGTACAAAAATCACAATCCGTGAATACGGGAAACCTATTGTTTTTAAACGTAATCGAATGTTCAGAACCCTCCTAAATTTCGAGTGAAATTTTGAAAAAATCATCAAAAAATCAGAACCTTTAATAAAGTTACGCAAATAGACATATCTTATATAATTTTTCCTTAGAAAACGATTGACATAAACTTTAGAACGCTAGTATGAACCGTTCTCGAGATATTGCACATTTTTCAAATAAATTTATCAAAAAAATTAAAATAAATTAAAAAAAATATTAACTGTTGAGAAACATGTTTACTTTTCATGTGTAATACCATGCGATAAATTGGGTGACATCATTCTCATGGATCTAACTCGTTCCATTCACGCGAAAAGATACTTTGAGTAATTCTTTTGTATTTGAACGCCAATAGTCATTTATCTGCTGTAAGAATAACTTATTTCTCCGTCCATAACACTTAGCGAGATTTTGGCGACGAATTTAGTGGAATGTTTCCAACATAGCGACATTTTTAAATGTTGCCAAATTAGCGAAAATCTCGTTAAATGGATAAAAATGATGACTAATTGAAGAAAATTCAATATCTTGGAAAGAATATAAGTATCTACTATAAGAATAACATTTTTTTAATTGTAAAAGTAGTAAATTTATTGCATTATATAAGGAAAGTCATGTGTTGCCCACATCAATTTTTTTTTAAATGTGCTGCAAAAATGAAAAATAAAGTAATATAATACATTTTAAAACGCAATCTCTAATTTCATTCAGAGAAATTTTTTGCTATTGCTTTCAAGTATTTGCCTGAACCATTTAATTACGTTTGAAATGAATTAACCACTAAATGCCGTTTTTTTCCTCCAAGATATTTTGCTTCAAAATTGGTAGCAAAAATACTGATTTATGACAAAGAATTATATGCTTTTCTTTACAAAGCATCGTGCATTAATTTTAGTGTCAAATTTAACGATGGTAATCGCGCGTATTTTCAAATCTAAAAAAAGAAAAAAAAATTGCGAGTTATAAAATCCAAAAAGCTTAGAGAGGAAAGTATAAAAATATTTCATTTTCTTGCACATGTTGTGTCCCAGAAGTAAAATTCATAATAAAATTATTAAGACCGAACATATGTCGTAATTTTTTATTATTTCCTTTATATTACATATTATAGAGAAAATATTACTAGTAAAAAATCTGATGCCTATGAATTTACGGATATTTAAGTATTTTTGGTCACGGATAAAATATTTCTCAACGATGTATGTTTATATTTCTGAGTAGGCACGATATCTTGCTTATTAAATGAGTGATTTCTAATATCGCATTAAATAAAACTGCTGTTTGTGAGAATAAAACAGTCTAATACTTCCTTAAAGAAAAAAGCCATGTGAACGTTAGGTGACTACAACTGTTTCAAGGGAGTTTAGATTCTTCTTAATAAGGTCAAATGGTGTATTTTCTTAACAGCCGCTAAGAAAGAACTGAGGTTGCAGGTCAAGAAACAGTCGAATAGATAAATTTGGAACACTTAAAGCGGGAATTCGTAGTGTGGGTAACATATATTGAAATCGAGACAATCAATTATTCGAGATCGATTGGTGTGTGTGTGTGTGGACAATCGATTAGTGTATGTGTGTGCGTGTTCGTGTAAACGTGTGTGTATTCGTGAGTCTGTGAAAACGATATCTTACAAACGAAAGAAGCGTTTCGAACGAAATTTGTTACAAATATGACAATCGGTGAATACTGGATAATTATTGATTTTACACGCAATTGAAAATTCTGAAGACCCCTCCCCCCCCCCCCCCCAAATTTCAGAATGAAAGTTTGAAAAAATCAGAACCTTTAATAATGCTACGTAAATGATTATTTCTTATGTGAATTTTCGTTAAAAACAAATAACACATACTTTAGCACTTTATCATGAACCGCTCTCAAGATACTGTACGTTTTTCATTTCACGTTAAAAATTTTTACATAAAATTAAAAAAAAAAGTATTAACTATAGTGATATGTGTTCATTTCTCATGCAATATTATGATCAAAATCTTAAAATGTCTCGGGAAAGTCTTGTGAACGATGATATTCGCTTTCAATTTAAAAATCCCACATAAGTTTGATTGTTAGTATTATAAGATGTTTATGAATTATTATGTTTTATAACGTTTCTTAAACTTTCAAAGAAAGGTATTAAAAACATTGTCGGACTTCTCTTAATCCGTTAAGTTTCGAAAAAATATATGGACCTCTAACGCTCATCGATGCAAATAATCGAACTAAAGTTCCTTCAATTTGCTCCATTTGCTCAAGAGATATCGTTGCCGCATATTCACAGACAGAGGGACAACTGAAAACTGTTGATTCGTATTCGGGGATACTTAAAATGTCTAGATATATCTAAATCCACGCGTCACATTTTTGACCTAAGCATAGTATTTTCCCTTTATATTCACTATGTATTGATGTGAAAGTTAAAACAGTTGATTAGTATTCATGGATACTATAAACATGTATATCCTTCAATGTCCGATATCCCATAATTTCACTTTAAGAGAAACGGCAGGGAAAGCAAAAACGGATGCCAGAATATTTTAAAATAGCAAAGTGAGTGGTCAACCTTTATCTGTAATAAACCATCGGCTTAGATTAAGATATTTACAAACTCTTGAGACTATTAACGGAAACCGGACCAGCAACCAGAATTCGAAATCGTGAGCACATTTCACGCTCTGCAGCACGACATATGCGAAGTTGAGAAATTTTATGGCTAGAATCACGATAAGAATGTCTAGATTTCCTTCATAGCCTTTATAAGTAATTGTAAACTTAGCTGTTATACGAGGGTCACACTGAAATGCCTGAGGTACGGCTAAGTGGTACAAGTTAAACTTACCAACTCTTAGGAGTATTTAAAGTACAGTACTTTGAATTCTCCTAAGATTTGGTACTCCTAAAGGTCACACATAGCAAGACTGAATACTCCCCATAGCAAAATTGAATACTTCTAAAAGTCACACATAGAAAGACCACCGGTCGTCCATTTTGTTGCTCTAAGTCCTCTGGACGAGCCGGACGGCCTGGGGCTTTCACATAGCAAGACCAGAAGAATAGGTAGGTGTTCTATCATGGATTTTTTGTTCAAGAAATTCGACTGTCATTCTTGCTGAATGACAAAATGCATTGTCATGGTGAAGCATCAGTCCCCTAATAATCACTTCCTGAAGAATTTCTGGAATGCACTTAGTGGTGTACCAGTTATCTGTAACTGTCATATGTCCTTCTTGTTTTATGGCTTTGAGCATAAAACATGAAGGCTATGCCTGTACTTCTGAAGAATACTCCCCATAGCAAGATTGAATACTCCTAAAAGTCACACATAGCAAGACCATCCAAATGGTTACTCAAGTCCTCTGGATGAGTTGGACGACCTGGGGTTTCCACATAGCAAGACCATAGCAAGACCACTTCCCGGCCGTCCAAACGGTTACCTTACACCTTTCTGGTAGGTCGGACGGTCTGGGTCTCAACAACAACAACAACAACAACAACATAGCAAGACCAGGAGAATAGAGTAGGTGTTCTATCATACGTTTTTTGTTCAAGAAATTCGACTGCCATTCTTGCTGAATGAGAAGATGTATTGTCATGGTGAAGCATGAGTCCCCTAACATTCACTTCCTGAAGAATTTCTGGAATACACTTAGTGGTGTACCAGTTATCTGTAACTGTCTTATGTCCTTCTTGTTTTATGGCTTTGAGCAGGCCTGTACTTCTGAAGAACACGACATGCATTACTTTTTTCATTGCTCGTTGTCTTTTCACCATTGTTGGTTTGGGGTCATCTTCAAAGACCCATAGTTTACTTTCTTGACGTGTTGGAACGTCAAAAAAGGTAGGGACGTTTCACCAACAGTTATCATTTTAGAAGTAATGCGGTGTCCACCATCATTAAGTAATTTTAGGGTTTCTTTACTGATTCTGACAGTCTCCGATGTTTGGTGTCCTGTTAAATTATGGGGACCCAACGACAATCTGATTTTGTCATATGCTAAATGCTTTATGAATAATTTTATGTACAGCTGCGGATCCAATGTTAAGTTCCTTCTGTATCATTTAGCAGGTACATCGATTAACATTTTTCGAATGTCCTACACATTTTCTGGGGCTACAGCTGACAAAAGTCTTCCTGTGTGTTCTTCATCCAGGAAATAATTTCGACGTCTTCTAAACTCTGTAAGCCATTTGAATACAGTGGCTTCTTTATTTAGCCTTACTTTAAAATCATAGAAAATCATATATCGATAATGCTCTGGCGTCAATTCTATTTTCTATTTTTCAAAATTTATTCTACGGTAACTAAATTGTAATTGTTGCCACTAGTTATCGTCTGCTGACATAAAACAGTTCAAATTTAAATATCTGACCAATAATTTTTTCTAGTGCATATCGTCTGACACCCTGTCTCAAAATTTTCAGTGTGACCTACGTATATATGCTTAGATTTAATCATTTTGGGGAAGTTAACATTGCAAGGATTAGCTAAATTTTGCCATAAAATAGCTAAGTTGATAATCGTAAGAGGTTTAATAAAACAAATGTATTCGCTACGCTATTATGAATACATTTTGCAATATCGGTTCTAATTTTTTTAATTTTCAGCGCACTTATTCGACGCTGCTTTCTTGAATCCTTCAATGTGTTAAGACTATAGAACTGGTTAAGTGAAAGAAATAATATATTTTGAATGTATAAGATTTAAAATATTTCTGGTACAGTAAAAAATTTAATTTGTACGAAAACTGATGTTCACAAACTTGAATTCAGATTGGGTGGTAGACTCAAACAAAAGAATTGCAGAAAAGTCCCGCTGCCATTGACATTTGGAGAAAATTTCATTATGGATTGCCACCTTCGTAATAAAATTAAATCCGATGTGGTAGCCCATCATTTTTTCTATCTAATTCAACGACTTTACGTCTTATCATATATGAGTACAATATCCCCATCACCTTATTTTTGGCGTTGAATCGAAATTAAAAATGTGGCTCTCTTCTGGCTGACGACATGTAAAACTATATCGAATTGCCAGATTAGCTTATATTTTGCGAAAAGCGAACTTGACAACTTGAGCTATAAAAATAGTTTTAGGCAATATAATTTATTGTTTTGTAATTCATATTGTAGTTTATTTGTTTTACTAAATGAAATTTTAGTTTTAATTTATTGTAGTCGTTTATTACGTTTATAATAAAGTTAAACTAAAATTTCATTTAGTAAAACCTGCGGCTTGTATTCCAATCAATAGATTCCTAAAATTTGGACTGCAAATACTAATTGCTACATAGTACATAGTATAATATGTATGGTATGAAAATTGAAAACAAATTTAGTCATCAAATGATGTTTATGATTCTATAGTAAGTATAAAATTTCAAATTGTTTTACAATTCGCTTAAGAGTTAAAATGATGAAGTAAAATAATGAAAGTAAAATAATGAAGTAAAATCATGAAAAATAAAATTTAAAGAACACAGATTGAAACTTTTATTCAAATATATTTTTCTTAGCAAAAAGCTTCAAATATTTGCTTTTATTATCGTATATACGTCGGAATTTTATTCATGAGTCTTTTTTTCGGGATTTATGTCTATTATTTTTTAAAGTATAGTTTTAGAATTTATATAATTATCTTATTTATCTCGTTAGTTTAATCTGTTAAGATTTTTTTTATAAAATAACTTTAAATTAAAATTAAAACTTAATATCCTAGCAACTATCTTAATAAATTAATTTAGTATAAAGAGTAAAGGCAAATATAATAATATACATGTAATTATAAAGCTACATGTTTAGTATAACAAGAACGGCTTATGATAAATTGTAAACAATGGTGCTAATTTATAACTTGCAAGAGTAATTACAAAGAATGTACCTATTTGGTCAAAAATAGTATATTTTATTTCTAAAGATTTATCTTTCATATCAAACATGTGTAATATATAGAGAGGGACATATGCTAGCATCCATTACAGTGTTATCTTTAAATAAAAACCTTATGGAAATTACTTTAATATTTTTTAATAGTGCGTTAACATTTTTCTAGTATGATTGATATATATGAAACGGTTGCCGACTGTAATTTATTTTGTAATTTTCATAAAAAGCTGCCGATTTTATCAAAGTAGACAAAATGCAGATACAAACGTAACTTTGAGCAGCACTCACAATAATAAAGCAAACACAAATTGCTAAGCAAAACATAATAATAACACTCGTTCGTTAGAGATATCTTCCTTCTTTAGAGGGAACAAGTGTGGAACTATAAGCCAAAAGAGAACATAACCATTTTTTATAAAACGGAGTTACGGCAAGTCAACCCTTATTTATATGCTTATTTCTGTCTCATTTTTTACACTTTTCAATATCCACATTTCTGAAATGTATTGTTTTACTTCTTTTTCGCCACACTAGGTGACGCTACCTCAGACGGTATCGTAGTTTCCATTTCGCCAGAAATGCGTGCATGCGTGGTGAAATATTATTTGGCTTTTGTTTCTAGGCTTATTAGCACTGTAGAAGAAAATCCAAGTATTTCCGTATTTTTTTTTTATAAAATGGACTTATGGCAAGACCACCCTTAGTTATATGTATTTCTCTGTGTCATTCTTTTATCACATTTCGCATTCATATTTTTGAGTTTTATTGTTTATTTACTTTCTTCATTTTAAGTGATGCTACAACACTATCGTTGTTATCAATTTCTCCAGCAAAGTGTGGTAAAATTTTCATTTAGTGTTCAGTTCTAAGCTTGTTATCACTGTAGAAGATAATCTAAGTACTTCCGGAAGAATATTCTAATATTTATTTGCACAGAAATATGTTGTAATTTAGCTTTATGTACCATGCAGGATAAGCCAGAATATACAAACAGTCTGGCTTCGGGTTAAGTACTAATCATTTAAATGTGAAATATAATCAGCGTAAAATTACAAGTTAACACTTGTAGGTTATGCTGATATATGATATGCTGATATATTATATTATGCTGATGTGATGTTATTATAAATTTTTATTAAAAATTGTAATGTTACAATACTACTGGCATTACCCGAATTTTCAGAATGTTTTTAAGTTTAAATGAACAGACTTTAAATTGAATAAATACCCCTCCACCCCCACACAACAATGCAGAACGTAGCATCGAAAGTACAGTGTTATTCTCGGAGTTTCTTTCAGGACTTTTTGACCGGGGGATGAATCTTTAGGGGGCAAATTTTCTATTTTCCGTATACAAATTGTATCTAAATGCTGTCACATAAATAGAAACTAGGTTAACATAAAATGTCTCAGGGGGAGCTTCGACACCCCCCCCCGGGAGATATGCTTGAAAGAAACACTGGTTAAATAAATAGTGTCTAATCTACTGTCATTAGAGACGACATTGGGCATTGAAGGAGCGCCCTAACTGTGTATGTGCGGTTATATCTGTGAGGTATAGACACAGTAACATGAGAACGAATGTACCTATTACTATAAAAAGAACTTCATGTATATACATTATGTGAAAACCAGGAACTATTTACACTATTTAGTAATTTTCATGGTTATCATGTTATTCTAATTAAAATTTTTCATATCAACCAATTAAAGAAAAAGATAATTTCTATAACAGTTATACGGTGTATACCATATGAGGACATTGATTTTTTGAACTACGCAATTAGTTTAATGGAGACAAATAGTTTACATTAACACACTGGGGTCAGTGGGCTGTAGCAAATGTGTAAAAATAAATATTTAAGGAATGTTTACGAAATATTTTTTAAGAATAACTTGGATACAAAATCTGTAAAAAATAGGTATAATTTTTTATTCTGCTAATGATGTGATACAGATCCTTATTTAATAATCCTTATTTAATATGGAATTAATCCTTATTTAACATGGATGTATGAGAACGTCGACTGGAGACTCGCACTCAGATATTTTGTATTCTGATAATAATTATTATACAAACAGGCCTAAACAGAAAAAAAAATAGTGGATAAGAATGTCCGATTGAAAATCACAGTGGATATATTTTGATATCGTATCACCAGTCAGTTAGCTCCATCTGTTGAACGGATCTAGCACTATTATCACAGTGTGATACCCAACAAAGATATTTTCGCCCAGACAATTAACTTTGAAGACATCCATTAATTCAAATTTCGTATGCATACCATAAAAATCAATTACATTTCTTGTAAGTACATCATTTTTATTCGGATCGAGTTTCGGCCACAGAAAGGATTTATTTTACGGAAGTTAGTTTAGAATAAAGTATCGGTAGCACGTAATATTTTGATGGAAATATTTGAAACTTTTTTCGTTCATAACAGCCATTATTTTCCGCAAGAGGATTTCAAAATTACTTTCTTTAATGGCCAACTCTGATATCACAGCTTGCGATTTAAAATGGGTTTTATTAATGTGATCATCGAGTCCTTACCTCCATAGAGAATAGCGGGAATGATATAAAAAATTCTCAATGGGCACCCCAGGGCTTGAATTTGTGTTAAGTGACATTATAATTTTCCATCTAGCAATACTTTTTACCTCCCTTTCAATATATAGGATATGTAAAGGGGAAGTATTGTGAGGAGTTTAAAAATAGAATGAGTTTAAAAATAGGATGTTATGGAATTTACGCATTTAGGACATTGATATATGAAAATAAACTTTTTTTAGTCATTTCACTCAATGATGACTGTGTTTCTTTCTGTTTATATGAATATGAGTTGCGCGTCTGGCACCCATTTGTTCGAATTCGAACTCGGGATCAAGAGAATGGCAATTCCGTGCTATAATGATTAGACAAAATGATATCTTTAGGTCTGAGTTTATAACTGGGAATGTGATTCATAGCAAAGAGCGGCGCAAGAGTCGCCCCCCACACCCCCTCCCCTGCAAAAGTGCTCGGCCATGTCTGTAAGAAAAGGCGAAGGGGACATCCTAAAAGGCTACTGATTCGATTCCACAGTACTGACACAGACGGGAGCTGACATCCGGTTGAAGGTTGTTGTTGTTGAGACCCAGACCCACCTACCAGACAGGTGTAAGGTAACTGTTTGACGGCCGAGAAGTGCCACTCAATTTAGATCGGAACCCAATGGGGGAGGCATCCACAGGGACTGTACCCTCCTTCCCCTACCACCAACCTCTCGGAAGGACTTACGGGCCCACATGTTTAACGTGATTGTACTCCGCATGAACACGACGGCAGTTGTGGCAGCGTGCAAATCCAGCGCGCAAACCACGGGCTACAACACCCGAAATGTGCCAACAGCACAGGGTGTTCCCAGGTGGTCAAAATCCGGTTGAAGGTTGTGTGAAGTGCTTCAATCGTGCGACTGCAAGGAAAGACGTGATGTCAGTCGTTGTCAGGCAGAAGAGAGGAGGGGGCTGCGTCTTTTGTCGTGCTGCCATCTCGTTAGATGCGTTGAGATCGTTGTCAATAAATCAGAAAGTTACGTGGTCGATTTTTTTTTCACTGTCACCAATAGGGGATGGCTGTAGGCGCCCATTCCTTCGGGTACGAACTTGGAACCAAGAGTTTGGTAATACCGTGATATAGCGATTTGACTAAACGATATCTTCATGTCCGAGAGTATAACTGAGACTATGATTCGTAGCAGAGTGTGACGCTTGAATCGGCTCCCTCAAATATAGGATTTAATTTTGCTAATAAAGTAGTTTGGGGGTCTAATTTTCTTTCCCGTGGTATTGAATCTGCAACGTGGAAATAAACGATAGTGAAAAAGGATAATATTTTATAAATATACTAAAATCATTCATCTCGGTATGTGAGGAAAGTCGTATCCTAACTATTTCAATGTTTTCTTTGTTTCAAACACAAAAAAATCGCGAAGCGCTCTGCTGGCACCAGACTTGCCCTCCAATGGATCCTCGTTAAAGGATTTAAAGTGTACTCATTCCAATTACGGGGTCTCAAAAGAGTCCCGTATTGTTATTTTTCGTCACTACCTCCCCGTTCTGGGAGTGGGTAATTTGCGCGCCTGCTGCCTTCCTTGGATGTGGTAGCCGTTTCTCAGGCTCCCTCTCCGGAATCGAACCCTGATTCCCCGTTACCCGTTACGACCATGGTAGGCGCGTAACCTACCATCGAAAGTTGATAAGGCAGACACTTGAAAGATACGTCGCCGGGACAGGCCCGTGCGATCAGCCCAAAGTTATACAGAGTCACCACAAGATACGGACACGAGGTCCGATTGGTTTTGGTCTAATAAAAGCGCTCTTCCCCGGAGGTCGGAGCTCTGCTGCATGTATTAGCTCTAGAATTGCCACAGTTATCCAAGTAGTAAGGTACGATCCAAGGAACCATAACTGATTTAATGAGCCATTCGCGGTTTCGCCTTAATACGGCATGTACTTAGACATGCATGGCTTAATCTTTAAGACAAGCATATGACTACTGGCAGGATCAACCAGGTAGCTTCTCTAGGTAGAGAGCGTTCGAGAATCGCAAGCGACCCCGAATCACGAATCGTGGGTACACAATATCCAATGTTTCAAAAGTTCACTATCTGGGTAAATCTCCAGTATTTTAAATAAACTCGGTCAAATAAAAACAATACTATTTTTATGATTATATATATGTCCTTATATAACAGGTTTGGAAACTACATTCTGTAATCTTTGAACATTATTCATTACGGTATATAAAGAAAAAAAAATAGATCATAAAAGTTAGTGTTAAAATTTGGCAACATGAAATCGATATATCGAAACCCACCAATCGATATATCGATGTTAAAATATTTTGAACGTACATCAAAGTGCCGCTCGACAGAGATATCTCCATTTTGACCTTATTAATGCATATCTCGTCTGCATGTCATAAAAATTGATAACGTATTCCTTAAGTACCTTATTTTATAAGACATAGTTTTCTGCTCAAAAAGGAATTTTTTGCAAGGTATGAAAAAATATTGTATTATTACCGTAAAATATTTTAAAGCATTATTTGAAAGTTCGCTTTGTATTTTCTAGCGGATATTTTCTGCAAGTCGTTTATGAAATTTCTTTATGTAATATTTTCTTACACGTAACGCCCTGAGGTTTAAAATAGCAAATACAAATAAATTTAAGGGGTTATTTTTGGAAAGAAAATGATACAGAATTCTGAATGTGGAATGATATTAGACAAACAACGCATCTGTTTTTAAGTTTTAATGGTTGTTTTTACTGGCGCTAGGTTACTTTTCGTGCATGTAATACATATACATAGGTGAGTGTTGAAGTGATTTTTCTTTTCCATCTTTCAACACCGCAGATTGTATAATTGAAATTGGTTGTATCTAATTTCTAAAGTTCATGCTTTGACAGATTTTAACAGTTCAACATCTAAGTGCAATTATTGGCTATTTTTGACGTATATAGTGTATGCATTTGTCTATTTAATGTGTAAAGAACCTTGCTGTCAAATGGAAATTGAATCAGGCATGACCAGCAGACGCTCCACCTTTGAGCTACTCGGACGGAGTTTCAAGCTCTTTTCATCGAAATGGACTCTGCATTCCCAACCCTCTAATGCCATGCCAACGGCTGTACCGTACTGAAAACACCGGTTCTCATTAGACCACCGAAGTCACGCAGCATCGGGCGCGGTTAGTACTTGGGTGGGTGACCACCTGGAAACACCGCGTTGCTGTTGGCACATTTCGGGCGCGGTAGCCCGGTGCTATGCGTGCTGGATTTGCACGCTGCTACAACTGCCGCCGTGTTAATGCGGAGTACGATCACGTTAAACATGTGGGTCCGTATGTCCTTCTTAGAGGTTGGTGGTAGGGGAAGGAGGGTACGGTCCCGTGGATGCCTCCCCCACTGGGTTCCGGTCCAAATTGGGTGGCACTTCCCGGCCATCCAAACCGTTACCTTACACCTTTCTGGTAGGTCGGGCGGTCTGGGTCTCAGGAACAACCCTCTAATGCCAGACTGACGTACAACTGACGATCTGACTGACCACCTACTGCTATTTTTACCTCAGGTTTTGCCTCCTGATGCTATTTTATCCTCCAGATTAGCTTTCTGTTGGTCGTTGTCTTTCCGATTTAATAGCGGGGCTCAATATCCCAGAGTGCACTGCATCCATGCTAGTCACATTAGGGTCACTTTCAGAGCGCCGATATCTTTGCACTAATCTGCAGGGTTGATTTGTTCGGGCGCTTTTGTAAAGAACTTTGCTGTCACAACCAGAAATAGAACCATGGATTTTCGTACTGGCCAGGAGACACTCTACCATTGAACCACTGAAACGGAATTGCAAGCTCTTATCATCTAGGTGAAGATTGCAAATGGACCTAGGGGAATACATATATATATATACAGGGTCTCTCAAAAACATTGACCTCGGCTTTTGTTCCTTAAATATTGATCTTAGACATATGTAATAAATTACAAAGTTGTGTAAAAAGGTTACAGAATTTTAGGAAATCAATAAACATTTTCAGGGGATTAAATTTTAAGAAATACAAAATTTAAATTTTTATACAGCTCCCGTAGAAAAACATTTCCAATGACTAAAATGCTCCCCATACACTAATAAGGGGATGTACAAAATTTCAGCATTTTATCATAAAAAGTTCCAGAGATATGCTTAAACAAAATTGGTGAGGGATTAATCACAAATTAAAATGTGAATGTTCACAGCAAGAGTTCAATTGACGCAAAGCAGAAATGCACCGTAGGCAAATAATATCTGCCTCTTATCTTTAATGGATTTTTGGCATGGATGGAAAACATTTTGAACAAGCTTTGTACACTTTAAGTAAAGTTATTATTTTTACACAGTGTAGATAGTTTTGTACCAGTAAATAGCAAAATTATTATTAATTATTTATGTAATCATTGTTTTCTTTCGTAATTTGTGCATGATCCCTGAAACGTGATCTGTCGACATGATTTTCCTCTCTGGGAATCCATGTCGATGCATCGAAAAGTGGTTTAAATCAGCATTTTTGTCTTTTCATATCTCTGCAACTTTTTATGATAAAATGCTGAAATTTTGTACATCACCTTATTCGTGTATGGGGCACATTTTACTCATTAGAAATGTTTTTTTTACGGGGGCCGTATAAAAATTTAAATTTTGTATTTCTTAAAATTTAATTCCCTTGAAAATGTTAATAGTTTTCATAAAATTATGTACTTTTTTCTACGCAACTTTGTAATTTATTATATATGTCTAAGATCAATATTTAAGGAATAAAAGCCGAGCTCAATTGTTTTGGGACACCCTGTATATATATATATATATAATCCGTATAAATCAAAATAATCTAAAGTAAAAAATAAAAAAAATACTTTACTGTTGTATATATATCAGCTGCTAATAATATGAATTGCTGAAAACACTAACATCTGTAAACAAACACCTGTAAAAAATAAAAATGTTATTCTTACAAAACCAACTGTTGAAAAAGATATAGAGTACTAACATAAAAAAAAATCATTCATTACTATTCCGTTATCATAAACGTATTTTCTGTCCAAAGGATAGTTAGATTGTTATTGATTATTGATTGTTATTGATTAATGATTTTTTTAACACTTTGTTAAAAAATCTGGAATGGTAAATGAGAGCGCATATTGATAATTTAGTGAATATGGCTTTTGCAAGGAATTTTTCTACCCGTCATTTACAAAACTTCTACAATAAATAATTCAACATTTTATATTCATTTGCGACCAGGTGATAAAAATTACTAAACTAAAATACATTTCAACAAATAGCATTGTCAAACAAAGAAATATCTATTTTAAAATATCAGAATTTTAAATAATCAGAATTTAAATAAGAAATATCAGAATTTTAAAATAAGGGGAACGACAAAATAAAGGGAGGAAGTCCCCCAATTTCCATTCGCTGTTTTCCAAACGCAATAAAAAATGCGGTCCAAAAATGCTTCACACCATTGGTTTTCGAAGCGACGCTCATTTTTTATGCGCTCCACTAAAACACAAGAACCAGAGGGCTTTCTACAAAACCGGGTGGTCCCAGGACCGGACCCCGACACGAGCCACACCTGACAGGGTTATAAATTTTCAGAGATTTGTAGCTCAACTTTGACATTTTGCTGCAATTAATTCTCTGAATATTTACAATCCATGTCAGTGCGCATACAACACAATGGCGCCCAAAATCCCAATTTCGTCTGTGCAAAGGCCTAGCTATATACATAATCCAAAAACATTGTATACATTTCAAATACATTACACCTTTTTTCCCAGGGTTACGTATAAAATTATGGGATCGCAGTATCACAAACACTATGTCTTCAAATCAATGCTGTATTAATAATTTACTTTTATTGGTATCGCGCCAACTGCTTCTAATTTTTCGATGACCTACTTATATACCCTCTGTGGAAGGATAGGGGCAAAACTAGTAAACTCGTAACATTCTACTACAATCACTTCGTTTCTCGAATTTTCCGTTACTCATTAAAAGTCATCCACTTGGCGCTATTTCGCAAAATCTGAAGCCAAGGCAGCTGAATGTGTCCTCCAGGTCAAGCTATCCAAACCGTAAATTAATAACAATGATTGGCTTGTAAACACTGTTTTTCATCAAAGATAGAAAAATGAAAGCCATATAAGGTATTTGGAACAGTTTGCATCCATAATTATCAGGACACTTTAGTTTTGAAAATGTAGTTCAAGAAGGAAATTGTTAAAAGTTCGCAAACTTATCTAAACTATTCTATTCTTCAGACTTACTTAAAGTATTTCTATTTTTCAGATGTATTCATCACCCAATATATGTTTCTGAAAATTGTATAAAAGAAATAAAAAAATTCGCATTTGCACACCTATATGTCTCCGGCCATCCACAAAAATGCTCTAAGTCCTTGGACGAGTCGGATGGTCTGGGCTTTCGACACCTATATGTCTTATGTGTCGAATATTGTAGTTCAATAAACTACAGTGTGGAATCTGCATTCTATTCGATTCAACAGGAAATGGAAACGGATGAATTGATTCTAAAATTTTGTGAAAAATTTTGATAATAGAATGCATCCATGTTCTTTTCTTTTTAGCAAATAAAATCTTTCAGCTCGTATAGAAGACTAGCAGTATTCCAGTTCTTCGTACGGAATATATATTATAAATAAACTCAAAATTCCCAATCACTTGCAAACTTCTAGAGTGTTTTAAATGACGTTGTTATTCAAATCAGCCTATTAAAATATTCAGATTAATGCTAGTAAAAGTAAGTTTAAGAATCTCTGTTCTAAATATACGTAATTATCTTCGCAGACCCATCTGAAGAATAAAACATGTTAGTCACGTTTGTAAACAAATTTACAAAAAATATGAAACTGAATCAATATATGCCAAAATGAAAGCGCTAAAAATGTATATATACTCGTACTACTTATATTCTCCTAGATTAGAAGATATACCCGTGTGTTAGTATGTAGAATATTACCCGTAATATATGTATTACTATAATATATGAATTACAAAGATATTTGCCAAAATGAAACAGATGACTTAATAAATTGAAAATGCCAGTAATCCTAGTAATCTTTAAATCAGAAGGCCGTAATTGATTCCAATATAAACCAAAATGAAGACGCTTAAATTGTGTGAGAAGATATACCCATACTATTGTATTCCCGTAGATTAAAAGATATACCCGTGTATTAGTAGAATGTACCCGCGTATTAGTAAAAAATTACCCGTACTATAATATACAAGTTTTAAAAATTTTTGCGGAAACAAAACAGATGATGTAATAAATTGAAAATATCAATAATTCCCATAATCTTGAAACCTGAAGGCTACAATGGATATAATTGAGTCAAAAATGCAATTATAATTTTCTTCAAATAAATTTATAGGAAAAAATATCGTCTGCATAATGCTATGTGTATGGAATATTTAACTATGCGTTTTTAATTAATATCGGGACAACCTTTGCTCTCAGAAACTCGAAACATGGGCTAAATTTTAAGTGGGGCTGCTTCACAGGTACCCACAAAGTTTCGTAAAATTGAGGACAGTTGTCACCCACACATACAGACAGACAGATTTTCAATTTTATTTATATAGATAACCTCAAAAATTCCGATTTCGTATGTATGTTATAAAAATTACACTTATTTCCCGTAAATATCTCATTTTAGTAGTAATGGTTTTCTGATGCATAAACGAGTTTTATGAAAGACTGTGCAAAATGTTATACGGTTACCGTGGAACAATTTAACAGAACCATTTGAAAGTTTGCTTCTTACTCAACTGTTATCAACTCGCGACAGTTCTTTGTAGAATCACTTTACCTAATGATGGAACGCCGTGTTTTGATAAATAGCCGTGATCGGAAACAGCGTTTATTAAATTATCCATAGATTTTTATGGCCATGTAAAGTGTAATCAGTTAGAAAAACGTGTGATTTTGAAGATAAGACCAAAGCTCAAAATTGCTGAACATATAAAACTTTAATGAGTTCTCTTTACAGCATCATCACAATATTTTTCAGTTTATAACTGAGATAAAATGGCATAAATGATTTTTTAACTTTTTAAACATGATTTGAGTAGGGAAAGCTTTACGGCAGAATTTAAATGCGGAGTGATACTATAAATAACTGTTATATATCTTTATTACATACATATTGGATTTTTGTTGCGGTATTTTGTATGTCTAATAACCTATTTTAGAAAAATTATTATATATTACATCGTTGCTCTAATTTGAAACAGTTCTGCAGATACGTGTTTATGTTTGGGAGTTATTTGTATATTTCAACTGTATATTGTATGACCTTGACCGGAAATCTCGCCAGGGTTTTAGAGGTCTAAATACCCTTTATAAACTCCCCCAGTTTCAGCCGACCACTGTAAAACACGGTTGAGAAAAAAAGTATACATAAAGAATTTTGTTGATCCGAGATGCCTTCAATTTTCTGCTCACCTAACGGTTGTATCATTACTTGTATATAGTTGTACCATTTGTATCTTGGCATTATGTTTTCTTATCTTGTTTGGGCAGATATTCCTCCACCACAGACTGTAAATACTGCAAACCTTTGGGTCGCTAAGTGGTTAATCTGTTAATATAAGTTGCATATAATCATAAGCTTTTGTTATTCTCAATTAGAATAAACACTAGCAGCATACCCTTTATTCGTACGGAGTATATATAATACAAAGAAATTTAAAATTCACAATCATGTGCAAATTCCTATAGTATACTAAATGACATTTTAATCAAAGTATTCTGTTACAATATTTAATTTAATGCTCCTAAAAAGAAGTTTAAGAATCTCTGTTCTCGCTACACAAAATTATCTTCATAGGGAGATCTGAAGAATAAAACATCCTGGCCCTTTATGTAAGCAAATTTATCAAAAATACGGAATTGAATAAATATATTCAAAATAAAAGCGTTAAAATTGTATGTGACCAATACTAATTATATACGCGAATATTAGAAGATATAACCTGTATTAGCAGATTACATGTATAAATTGAAAATATCAATAAAAACGTAATCTTTAAACCTGAAGGCAGTAATTTATTCCAATATATGTCAAAATGAATGTGCTAAAATTATATGGGAAAATATACCCGTACTACTTATAATGTCATAGATTAGAAGATATGTCCGGGTATTAGTAGAAGATTACCCGTATTACAATATGAGTCTCAAATATCTTTGCCAAAATAAAACAGATGACGTAATAAATTAAAAATATCAATAATCCCCTTAATCTTCTTACCAGAAGACCATACTTGATACGAATATTAGATATACCCGTGCATTCCCAGAAGATTACTCGTACAACGTACGATATGTACGTTTCAGCAATTTCTGCCGCAATAAAACAATGGCGTAATTACTTGAAAATACCGATAATCTCTGAATAAATAATTCTCGAAAATATCAGTAATAATAATGTTTAAACCTGGAGACCGTAATTGGTATTATCCAATTAAAAATGCAATGGCAATGAAATTTATTTTATATACATATCTTCATTATTCAAATCGGAGAAAATAAAAATCGTCTGCGGCATAGACACAGGGAATTTAAATCCGTTGCTAAGCGACATGATATCATTTGCTTCAAATAAATTGGTGGACAAAATATCATCTGAATAATGCTAACTCTATGGAAGGTTTGGAGACATTTTCGTCAATTTAGCGATATTTTAAAACGTCACCAAATTTATCGCCAAGTCCACTTGACTACAAATTGACGAAATATCATCACAATACTATCCCCTAACAGAACACAATTTATTTCATTTATTTATTGCAATTTTAACAATTTTAAGATATTTTTATGGATTTACAAACATTTTTATCAATTTGGTGACATTTTAAAAATTCGCTAAATGTGTTAATATAGGTCGGTTGGTCTGATAGATGAATGCTAACGAAACATCATTTCAGTACTCACTTCTAACAAAACAAAATAGATTTCATTGATTTAGCACAGCGTCAATCCCAAACAAAGAACCTCCTAAAAAAACAGGTATTTGTCATACCCTATCCCAAACAGTTCGACCCCCCTTTGCAGATATTGGCTTCCATGGACGCCAATGCCTGCAAAGGGGGATGGAACTGTTTGGGATAGGGTATGTCAAATATCTGTCTGTTTGGGAGATTCTTCGTTTCGGATTGACGCCGTCCCACCCGTAAGCAAAAGGTTAACTGTTTTGCCGAGCAACATGATATATCCTCATAGAATGCTATAAATTAATTAACCATTTTGATTTCTTAATACTTTTCATCATTGAGTAAAAGCTTGTGAAAACTAAATAATGGTGACAGATTTTCGATTTAAATTCATGTTTTCAAACAATTCATGATTTCAGAAAGTTACTATTTAGCGCAATAATCTGCCACCAAACTCACAGATAAAGTTTTAATTCACCTTCATGTTTGAAACAAACGATTTTCAACCTTTTCGCTTGGAGGAACCAGGGCGTTAGAGTGTTGAACTCCTAGGAAAAACTTTCGTTTTTCATTAATATCTCGACAACAACTGGTCTTAGAGACTCGAAACTTGAACTAAATTTAAGGGCGCCTATTTGAAGTCTACACACAAAATTTCATTCAATTCAGTTCAGCCGTTCCCCGTGATGATGAGACAAACGAATGTTTCGTTTTTTACTAATGTCTCGAGAACCACTGGTCGTAGGAACTCGAAGCATGGGTTACATTTTAAGTTGGGCTATTTCAAAGCTACCCACAAAATTTCATCAAATTCGGTTCTGCCGTTCTCCCGTGATGATGGGACAAACAAACAGACAGACAGGCAGATTTTCAATTTTATTTATATAGACTAGCAGCATACCCGTCCTTCGTACGGAGTATATAATATAAAAAAACTTATAATTCGCAATCATGTGCAAATTCTGATAAAATATTAAATTTATTGCTCACTAGCAGCATACCCGTTCTTCGTACGGAGTAAATATAAAGAAACTTGAAATTCATAATCATGCCCAAATTCTTATAGTATACTAAATGACATGTTTAATCAAAATATTCTGTTAAAATATTTAATATAATGCTCCTAAAAAGAAGTTTAAGAATCTCTGTTCTCGCTATATAAAATTATCTTCATGGACATATCTGAAGAATAAAACATCTTGGACCCCTTATGTAAGCAAATATAAAAAAAAATATGGAATTGAATCAATATATGCAAAATAAAAGCGTTAAAATTGTATGGGACCCGTACTAATTATATACGCGAATATTAGAAAATATAACCTGTATTAGTAGATTACATGTATAAATTGAAAATACCAATAAACCCGTAATCTTTAAATCTGAAGACACTCATTTATTCCGTATGTCAAAATTAAAGTGCTAAAATTATATGGGAAGATATACACGTACTACTTATAATGTCCGATTATTAGTAGAAGATTACCCGTTTTGCAATATGAGTCACAAATGTTTTTTGGTAAAATACAACAGACGACGTAATAAATTGAATATAAAATTAATCCCCTTAATCTTCATACCAGAAGACTGTACTTGATTCCAATATATATGCCAATATATGTCAAAATATATGCCAATATACCTGTACTACTTATATTCTCGTAGGTTAGAAGATATACCCGTGCATTCCTAGAAGATTACTCGTACAACGTACAATATGCGTGTGTCAGCAATTTTTGCCGCAATAAAACAATGGCGTAATAACTTAAAAATATCAATAATCCCTGAATCAATAATTCCGGAAAATATCAATAATAATAATGTTTAAACCTGAAGAGTATAATTGATATTATCCAGTCCAAAATGAAATGGCAATGAAATTTATTTTATATACATATCTTCATTATTCAAATCGGAAAGGGTTTAATAAAAATCGTCTGCCGCATAAACACATTGGATTTAAATCCGTTGCTAAGCGACATGATATCATTTGCTTCAAATAAATTGGTAGAAAAAATATCGTCTAAATAGTTATATTTCTATGGAACATTTGGCGACAGTTTCGTCAAATTAGCGACATTTTAAAAAATCGCCAAATTTATCGCCAAGTGGGACTGTAGAACTGACAGTTCCACTTTGCGACAAATTGACGAAATATCATCACAATACTATCCCCTAACAAAAAACCATTAATATCATTTATGTAGCGCAATTTTATCAATTTCAAGATATTTTTATAGATTTGAAAACATTTTTATCAATTTGGTGACATTTTAAAAATTCGCTAAATGTATTACTAAGTAGGATGGTTGGTCTGACAGATAAATGCTAACCAAACATCATTTTAGTACTCTCTTCTAACAAAACAAAAAAAAATTTCATTGATATGTAGAAGACCCAAGCCACACGACCAACCCGAAGGTTTATGGCAGCTGTTTGTGTGTCGTTTATATCAATTTGGCGACATTTTCGTCAATTTGGCAAAGTTTAGGAAAAGTTGTCAAATTAGCGATATCCCTCCAAATTCGTAGCTTTGAATTTGCAGATCTGAATGAAACTTTCTTATCCCGTTTCAATATACTAAATGAAAACACTACAATTGTATTAGAAGATATACCCGCTCTACTCTTTTTCTGTTTCAACAATCGGCTATATGAATTTATTGGCTAAACACAATATATGAGTTTAGTAGCTAAATACGATATAAGCTTGAAAACTCTTTGCCAAAATAAATGAAATTGATGTACGCAGTCAGCAATTAATATAATTAAAAAAAAAATCAAACCGTCCATTCATAAGATATACTTTTATATCCATTTATCCATTTATTTATTATTTAAATCGAAAAAAAATAATAAAAACATTAACAAACACATTTAATTTAATTGCGATGTCGAGCAACATGATATATCCTCCTAAAATGTTAAAATTTATTAACCACTAACAGCACACCCGTTATTCGTACGGAGTGTATAATTTAAAGAAACTTAAAGTTCGCAATCATGTGCAAATTCTGTTAAAATATTAAATTTATTGCTCCTAAAGAGAAGTTTAAGAATATATGTTCTCACTATGCAAAATTATCTTCACGATCAGATCTGAAGAATAAAACATCCTGCCCCCTTTTGTAAGCAAATTTACAGAAGAAAAAATAGGAATTGAATGAATATATGCAACCCCGTACTAATTATATTGTCGCAGATCAGAAAATATGCCAATGTGTTAGTAGAAGATTACCCGTATTACAATATGCGTCTCAAAAATATTTGCCAAAATAAAAGAGATGACGTAATAAATTGAAAACATCAATAATATCCGTACTCTTTATACCAGAAGGTCGTAATTGATTCCAATATATGCCAATATATATCAAAACATATGTCAATATACCTGTACTACTTATATTCTCGTAGATTAAAAGATATACACGTGTATTTGTAGAAGATTCGTACAACATACAATATATGAGTTTAAACAATTTTTGTCATAATAAAATAATTGCATAATAACTTAAAAATATCAATAATCCTTGAATCAATAATCCCCGAAAATAAAAATAATAATAATTTTTAAACCTGAAGACCGTAATTGATATTATCCAGTCAAAAATGCTATAAGAAAAATCAAATCGTTCTTTTCTAAAATATATTTTTATATCCATTTATTTATTATTCAAATCGAAAAAATAATTATTAAAATTAACAGACAGATTTAATTTAATTGCGTTTCTGAGTAACATGATATAAGATAGAATCTTATAACATGTTAAATATGTCATGTCTTATAACATAAACTGCGAAATTAAATAACGATTTTGATTTCTCTATACTTCTCATTGTTCCGTAAAAGCTTGTTTTAAATAAACCATGAACCATGGAGATAGATTTCCCCTTTAAATCATGTTTTAAACAATTCATGTTTTCAGAAAGTGACTAATTAACGCAAAAAATCTCCCATCAAACTCAGAGATTAAATTTTAATTCACTTTCAAACGGTTTTCAAGCTTTTCGTTTGGATAAACCACGGAGTTAGGGAGTAGAACTCCACGGAAAAAGTTCCGTTTTTCATTAATATCTCGACAACCCCAGGTCTTAGAAACTCGAAACTTGGACAAAATTTATGGGGGGATATTTTAAGGCTATTCACCAAATTTCATTAAATTCGGTTCAGCCGTTTTCCCGTGATGATGAGACAAACAAAAATTTTGTTTTTTACTAATATCTCGAGAACCACTGGTCGTAGAAACTCAAAACACGGATATAATTTTAAGTGGGGCTATTTCTGGGCTACCCACAAAATTTCATCAAATTCGGTTCAGCCGTTCTCCCGTGATGGTGTGACAAACAGACAGACAGACAGACAGACAGACAGACAGACAGACAGACAGACAGACAGATAGATTTTCATTTTTATTTATATAGACTAGCTTCACTATTTTATCGGGGACAATTCTTTAGCAATCACTATTGCAAGCAAATGAACAAAAATTACGATCTCGCTCCGAATCTTAGTAATCCGCTTGCTATATAAGCAGCCACGAAATCCGATGTGCACACTAATTACCCAATAATCTATCCCAATAACAGCCCTAAATATACGGCCGCTTAGTAGCTGCACAGCTTGCCAATCGTCTGCGCCCTAAATAATTGTGTAAATATGTCTAAATCCAAATTACGTACGTGGGCGTATTAGAAATCAAGAATTATGTGTAGTTTGTGCGCGCGCAGGGTCAGTTAAAAAAGTTAAGAAAATGGAGCTGAGTGTGGCACTAAAAATTGCATATTCAACGGATCAATTGCAGCTGAGATGTTTAAAAATAGAGTGTAGGAGGCAGGGCGATAGCCTAAATTATAGAGGCTAAAGGAGCTAAATTCTAAATGAAGTTTCCATAATTTACTTATACTAATCAAAACGGTTCGAAAAGTTAGTGAGTTCACTCCTCTTGGAGTCCCCGGTAAACAATAGATAGATCTCTGTCATGCAGCGTTTAAAATAATCTTGGCAAATGTAATTCCATTCGGTTAATGTGCCACAAATAGTCACAAATAATAGTCACATAATCACAAATATACAGACATGTCTTTGAAAATTTGACAGAAATACCTGTAAATACGATGGTATGATTTTGGACACATCACGCTTTCCCATTACATATACTTTGTAGGGAAAGTAAAAATATCGCTCTAGCAATGAAACACAATTTTACACCGTGAGACTTTTATTTCAACTTCTGTTCGTTGCATGAGATAATTTAAAAAAAAATTATTGTCCAAATTATCTGAATTTAGGCACATATACAATTTTTAGAGTAGTTTATATTAACCATTCTAAAATAAAACTTCTAAACCCGAAGCAATTAAAATAAATCGTATTATCAAATTCAGAAAAATTCTGTTCAAAGTTATATCTGTCATGCATAAATATAACGGCTCAATAAACCGCACTTCACAATCTGTATCTTCTTTTATTCATGGGGTATAAAAGCAGATGAAGGGAACCAAAAATTTCGTGTCAAATTTTGGCAACAGAAGAACCTGCTGCCCTCAATCGATATATCGATATAAGTTCACTTTCAACAAATGACACCGTGACGCCCGGCCAAGAAATCTCCATTCTTGTCGAAGACAGCTCCATTAATTCAGATTTTATATGCATGTCATAAAAATCAATTAAGTTCCCTCTAAGTACATAATTGTATTAGATAAGATTCTACTAAAGTAAGGATTTTTTTTTCCAAGCGAGTGGATAATAATGTATTGGTAATGTGGAATATGCCGATGACAGTGATAAAAAGTTTTCTGCATATTTTATAGCCTGTAATTTGAGAAAGATTTTTAGAAATAATTTACGCAATTTTCAATGTTGTTTTTAATGTCTTACGATTGAAAGCAGGGTTTTTTTAATGGGATCATCGAGGTGTTACCTAAAGGAAAAATCTGATGTGGGCAGCACATGACTTTCCTTATATAATGCAATGAATATACTACTTTTACAGTTAAACAAAATGTTATTCTTATAGTAGATACTTATATTCTTTCCAACATATTTAATTTTCTTCAATGAGTCGTCATTTTCATTGATTTAACGTCATTTTTATCCATTTGGCAGGAATTTCGTTAATTTGGCAACATTTAAAAATGTCGCCAAGTTGGCGACATTCCGCTAAATTCGTCGCCAAAATCTCGCCAAGCGTTATGGACGGAGAAATAAGTTATTCTTACAGCGGATAAATGATTATTGGCGTTCAAATACAAAATTATTACTCAAAGTATCTGTTCTCGTGAATGGAACGAGTTAGATCCACGAGAATGATATTACCCAATTTATCGTATGATATTACATATGAAAAGTGAACATGTTTCTTAACAGTAAATATATTTTAATTTATGGAATTATTTGGATAAGTTTATTTGAAAAATATGCAATATCTCGAGAACGGTTCTTTCTAGCGTTCTAAAGTTTATGTCAATCGTTTTCAAAGGAAAAATTACGTAAGAAATGGCTATTTGCGCAACTTTATTAAAGGTTTTGATTTTTTGATGATTTTTTCAAAATTTCACTCGAAAATTTAGGGGATTTCTGAACATTCGATTGCTTATAAAAACAATAGGCTTCCAGTATTCACGGATTGTGATTTTTGTACCAAATTTAATTGGAATCGCTCCATTTGTCCGTGAGATATCGTCTCCACAGACTCACTGACACACACACACACACATACTTTCACACACACACATACAGACATCACTTTAAAATGTTCGATTGATTCAAAATGTTCAATGATGCTTGAAACGTGCTCTCCCGTCGAAAATTCGAATTCGAATTTTTGACCCCGTCACAATACTTTCCTTATACATTATGTATATAAGGAAAGTAAAAATGTAATAAACTGTACGCTTCAAATTTGAGCTATGGGTAAAGTTTTACCCAGCTTTTTTCACCGTCAGTTGATACTTTTACTTTATTTTTACTATGTAATATATATATAGAGAATGTATTGTTTAAAACCAAGCTTGTATAAAACCCAGCTTAACTTCCGGTTTCACAAGATGTTTCAAATAAGTTTTATTGGGTTTAGATATTTTTTAAATCCGCCCAAAAAAAGGCGTGGTTAGTTAAGTCTTGATTTTTTGTCATGTCATGTGATTTTCCAAATTAGAAGAACTCTAACCATGTTTAACCGAATTAAAACTAATATAAATGCAAGCAATGTTTTTACTATGACTTGATCATACAGAATTTTCAGGACTATAAAATGCCAGCAACACACCTTAACTTATTAATATCTCATAGTATGCAATAGTGTAGAGAAAATATTGTTTTCACAAACATTTTCGAATTCGAGATTTTGACGCCAATGCATGTTTGATGACCTCCTGAACACGTTTTTACTATTTTTGGAGTTCGGTCCGTCTGTCTGTCTGTCGTCGATTTCTTGAGTACACGATAGCGGCGACAAATGTTTATGGATTTTCACGAAACTTTATATCCAATTTTTATTATAAACGAGTCTAGAACTAGAAATAATTTTTTTTTAAATTCAAGCTAAAACTTCGAAATTTTATACTTTTTAACTTGGCAGCATAGGACAAAATTTAACACAATCATGAATAAAAGGATTTATTTATGGTTCAATTATTCCGAGGCTTAATAGTTTCCATCATCGTTGCGAAAAATAGCGTTTATACACTGCTTTTTGTTTGTGGCGTCATTAGCTCCCTTGGGGGCCAAGTTACCCCTCAAGGGGGAGAGGGGTACAATTTCAAGTATGGTATTAACCGAAATAGTTTTTCAAATTCTTTAAAGTGAAGGGTATTACTCTACAATTGTAATCATTTAACCCACGATACTGATTTTCGAAACATTTTCATATGAAATTTGAAAAAAAATAAAAACGATATACAAACTACTGAAAATGGATTGTGATGTGAGAAAGTTGTTTTGAATCATTGTCCAGTTAATTTTTATTTGTAATCAAATATTGTGTGGAACACTAACTTTTTGCTTACAAAGAACATACTGACTTTTACTTTTGACTTGAACTTTTACTTTTGAAACAGTGTTATCTATGGGAAAATCAGTGCATCACGATCGCAGCAAATGACTATTTTTTTATGTTTCGAATATGCTGGCGATGTAATCAACTAGTTGTGGTAGCGTTGCGAGGGGCCACTTTCGTAGCAGTCTATGAGATAGAGCATATGCAGAATCTTCTATGATATATAAGATTCTGCTCCATGATATTGAAATGAATATATACACACCTTTAATTTATTTTCGTGTTCCCGTAGCAATAAAAAAAATCTGATCTAGGCAATACATGACTTTCCTTATATAATGCAATGAATTTACTACTTTTACAGTTAGAAAAAATGTTATTATTACAGTAGATACTTATATTTTTTTCAAGATATTGAATTCTCTTCAATGAGTCGTCATTTTCATTGATTTAGCGTCATTTTTATCCATTTGGCGAGATTTTTGTTAATTTGACAACGATTAAAAATATCGCCAAGTTGGCGACATTCCGCCAAATTCGTTGCCAAAATCTCGCCAAGCGTTATGGACGGAGAAATAAGTTATTCTTACAGCAGATAAATGACTATTGGAGTTTAAATACAAAAGTATTATTCAAAGTATCTTTTTCCATGAATGGACCGAGCTAGATCCACGAGAATGATGTCACCCGATTTATCGCATGGTATTGCATATGAAAAGTGAACATGTTTCTCAATAGGAAATATTTTTTTTTATTTTATATAACTTTTTGATAATTTTTTTTGAAAAATGTGCAATATCTGGACAACGGTTCATATTAGCGTTCTAAAATTTATGTCAATCGTTTTCTCATGAAAATTACATAAGAAATGTCTATTTGCGTAACATTATTAGCGGTTTTGACTTTTTGACGATTTTTTCAAAATTTAACTCAAAAATTTAGGGGAGTTCTGAACATACGATTGCGTATAAAAACAATAGGCTTCCAGTGTTTACGGATTGATATTTTTGTACCAAATTTCGTTCGAATCGGTCCATTCGCTCGTCAGTTATCGTCTCCACACACACACACACACACACACACACACACATACTTTCACACACACACACACACAGACATCACTTTAAAAATGGTCGATTCGTGATCAGGGATACTTGAAACGAAAACTCGAATTCGAATTTTCGACCCCATTACAATACTTTCCTTATACAGTATCTATATAAGGAAAGTAATAATATCTGGAGAATGGCTTAACTCGATTATCTCATTCTAGGATTTTGTCTTTTTTTGTTTTCAAATTTTACAAAATATGTTTTTAGAAATCGGTATTGTGGGTCCACATGATTACTATATAGCGTGTTACACTTCATTATAACGAGCTTCAAAAACTTTTTTAGCCGATACCATATTTAACAATGTAATCTGGGGGGGGATAACTTGAACCCTCGGGGGAGGCTAAATATGTCACGAACAAAACAATTGTATCAAGGCTATTTTTTAAAACAAAGATTTAAATTATTAAGTCTTGTGACCATTGAGCCATAAATAAACCCTTTTATGCATAATTATGTCAAATTTTGTTCTATACTGCCATGTTAAAAAAAATATAAAATTTCGAGTAAATTTCTATGTTTTCGCTCGAATTTGAAAAACATTCTATCTGTTCTATTTTTATTTATAAGCCGGATATAAAGTTTCGTGAAAGTCCATTAATATTTATGGCCGATATCATGCACACAAGAAATTGACAACAAACACGCAGTCAGAGACAGACAGACGGACGGACATCACTCCAAAAATTCTCAAACCTGTTCAGGAGGTTTTGAAACATATATTGGAATCAAAATATTTAATTCAAAAATTTTCGTGAAAGCAATACCTTCTCTACCATGTTACATAGTATGAGAATGTAATAGAATTTCCTTTATTTTCCAATACTATAATCAAATGCTTTTCTGTAGTGCCAAGTCATTCCTCTCATATGCATGCCGCATGTTGTCACATATATATGAAGCGTGCGGTCCCGTATACATTTTATCATATGTTATAAGAGATTCTGCCTTCAACAATTCAGTTTTTTAATTAAATTTCGTTACAAAAAAATTGAATTCATTTTAATATTTTGTGGCATTTTAATAAAATTTCATTTAGAGTCATTAATTAGTTCGTTCTGCGTTGCGAAGAAAATATTGAAAAAATATTTTCATCAACTTTTGAATCAGTTGAAATTAAATCTAAAAAATAATAAAAAAATAGCAAAGATACGAGACAAATAATTATCTAAATCGGTAAGCAGCCAATTTTTTATAGAACTTTTGTCATATTTCAGAAAAATTATCCATCCTCAAATTAGAAATATTTAAATTTATTTATCCATTACATTTGATAATTATAAATCTTTCTATACATTTTAATATTTTTTTTTTCATTTGTTGTATTGTATGATTGAACCTTAATATGTTTTAATGAGGAAAAAGTAAAACATATTAGAGCTTCGAAATTACGAGCGACATAAAAAATATCTTGTTTCAACAATGTAAGCTTTAATCCCATCTCTCTTAAGTAATTACTTTTTAATTTTGTTTAAAAATGAAACATAGCTTTAAAACATTTGTTTCTTGTATGAAAATTTAAAAGATTTGCTTATGCTTTGAAACGATATTTCGCAATTTTTGTGATCTTCATGGAAAGTGCGTCTTATTTTCTTTGATTCTCTCTCATCCTCTATTTTTTATGTTTTATATGATAATAATTTTATTAAATATGGCCTTTTAATATTTTTTTCCTGTCATTTTCATTTATCTCTTTAATTATTTCGTTTTTATAATTTCTCGGATCTTTGTATAATATTTCAACCCTATGTATTGCTTTGTATTACGAAACACATTATGAGTTTTTCATGGATGTAAAGATCCCTGAAGAGTAATATTTATAGAAGCTCTGTCTAATTCCCTGTATTAATTACTTCATTTCATCATTTTATTATTTTTTTTATTTTTCTCCTATGGCTTCTAGCAATTCCATTATCTATTTGATGTTCGTCCTTTGGTCTACTCATGTAATAGCTTTTCCTAATTATTCATATAATATCTATAATGTATATTTTCTTGAATTTCATGTATTTAATTATTTTATTAAATTACCTAGTTGTCCTATACTTCTCTTTTTTTTAAGTTATATTTAATATTAGAATGCATACTTCTTTGTTATCAAAATTTAACTTTTTTAGATTTTACAGTTTTAAATCCTCTTTGTAGAAATTGTTATAATTTCAAAATCGTAATAAACTTAGGATGCAAGTTATCAATGTATAGATCTATTAGCTTTCATTTTTTATTATATAGTATATATATATAGTTTAGATAATCCAAAAAAAATAATAGAGATACAATGTGACACCTAGATAAAACAAAAAAATTAAATTAATATATACTCGTATACATATAAAGAGTGTCCCAAAAAGGATTCTATAACTTTAAAACTGAATATCTTGGATATGGTTACAGTTAAAAGGGTGAAAAAAGTGTATATTTATTGGGCAGCCAGTAAAATACTGTGGTTTCAAAAAATAGTTGAAAAATTTTCCAACTCATGGCGCTAATATGCATATTTAGTCAAATCAGCTTCAACGCTTTCTGTTCTTTCATATTTTGTGAACAAATATTGAATATTTTCCCAATCCGGACCTTTCGATACTTGAAATCTACGTCAAAAGATACGACTTGTCGCCGTCGAGTTGCGATTTAACCGATTTTCATTGTGCTCGAATACCATTCTGTATCATATAAAATATGAAAACTTGCATAAAGGAATAATATACGCAGAAACCAGTATGAAATTTCTGGAAGATAATTAAAATACTCGCACATAAGAAAAACGTAAATTTATTCCATTGTAAGAAGTATGATTACAATGTAAAGCAATTCTTTCTTTCACGGACCTTTTTTTCACTTTTCATTTTTTTTTTCAGTTCTCGTGTAACAATCAGAAAACGAGATAAGATTTAAAGAACAAAAATTACGTTTTTTAAACTTCAAAAATGTTGCTGACACAAAAGTATCTTGTTTTAAATGTTAAGTAAACTTTTTTTTTATCTCACTGAATTTGGGATAATTACTTTTTAATTTTGATGTAGGAAGGAAATGTAATTCTTTTTTCCTACTTATTCACATCATAAAATAGGTCTTTCTGAAGTATTTTTGCTACATATTTTGTCTCCTTGAAAATAATTTAAACTAAAATGTGTCAAGTGACATATGCAGTAATGTACAGTGACATTTAAATGAATATATTTCCATGTATTTTTATTTATTTTTTAATAATAGAACGAAAGACGCTTATATTTATGTGTTTAAAACACAGAAGATAAACACAAGAGAATATATTTAAATGTATATATTGAAATACAGGAAGGTAAATTTTTCATTCTCCTTACTGTCTCAAATGATACAAATTTAAAGATTGCACATATAAGACACTTTGGAGTAAAAGTCGGAAAATAAGGATTGCTTTTTTGGCGATTTTAAAACAGAACTCGATGCTTAATATCGTAGTAATACACCAACCGAGATGTTTAATTTTTTTTCAATTTTAAGGAGAAGGCGATACTTAAAAATACGCCGATTCTCAGTGAAAAATAAGATGCATTACAATTTCAAACTGTATATTATATTAAGTGAATATACCCATGTCAACTTGCGCAATTGGCTCATATTAATGGTATATGAATATGAGTCTGAGGAGATTGTCATGTGCTGCTCACATCAGATGTTTATGGTTTTAAAACTGGTTGATATATTTATTGAAATGCCTTATGTTGTAATTGAAGAAAAAATTTTATTCTTCAGACTGATTTGCTAATCGAAAACTATTCTTAGCTATTTTGATTGATCCACTTGATAAAGTTCTATTAAGAATATTTTCCATGAGAGAATTACAATTTTACAATAAATAAAACTTAGCCATCTATTCATTTCCTAATATCTGAAGGAACTGCTATCAAAACAGAAAAGAAAAATAATAAAACATAGTTTGACATTGAAACTGTCGAAGCAGAAAATGATACGTACGAGATATCCCACGTCGATGCTGGCTAGAAAAGCTTTTCATGAACGAGGGCTGAGACGGCTGAGATAAGATTTCAAAGTATCTAGTTACTGCTTTCGATATAATAGCAATTTTGAAATGAGAAATCGATTAAGCCATTTTATTGGATATCGCATTTATCTGTTAGTCAAATAATGTAGTTACTGCTTTCGATATAATAACGATTTTGAATTGAGAAATAGATTGAGCCATTTGATTGGATGCCGCATTTATTTGTTAGTCAAAGAATATAGTTTCTGCTTCCGATGTAATAGCGATTTTGAACAGTAAAATCCATTGAGCCATTTGATTGGATATCGCATCCATTTGTTAGTCAAATAATGTAGTTACTGCTTTCGATATAATAGCTATTTTGAACTGAGAAATCGATTGAGCCATTTGATTGGATGCCGCATTTATTTGTTAGTCAAATAATCTAGTTATTGATTTCAATATAATAGCGATTTTGAATTGAGAAATCAATTGAGCCATTTAATTGGATATCGCATTTATTTGTTATGACTATCTAAATGTTTTCATGGTTAGCAAGCATATTTCGCAGCATATTATAATTTGGTTCCTACACTTGTTATTTAAAAACATGTGTATTCTTTAAATTTATGCAGAAACGCAAGTAATATATAACAGTTGTATATATCCCCAATCTTGTTATGGTAGGTTGAAATTCTTCTTTTATGAAGAAAATTTATATGTTATTTTCATGTCACGTTGGGAATATAAAATGATATACATTACATAATTAAAATGATATATAATGTTTATAAATATTAATCATTTTAGTTAATTTCAGAGAACAAGCAGCATTTCCAACAAGAATAAGATAATGAAATTAAATTAAGCTAATGATAATAATAATAATATTAAACAGCAGAATCATTCTCAGTAATATAATTATTTGGCTCAACGAAGAAAAGGAGTCATTCAATTAATTAATGAGTCATTCTCTACAAAAGTCTTAACATATTGCTTTTGAAATAAAAATTATATACTTAATTAATTCATATTTAATTTCAACTTTATTTCATTTGGCTTCAAAATTATGTTAAAATATAACGATGTTATTTTATTATTTCTGTATATGCTCTTTTAACTTAAAATACCTCGGGGAATAACTTGATTTCAATCAGACAATTTCTGCATGACACGCAGTGATAATTTTTTCATTACTTGACTTTTTCTACTTACTGGAGTTATTTTGTCTTTCCTTCAGCAGTTAAATTAATTATTTTTCCCATTAAATAATATATTGTTTCATTGTACTCATTACTGTCTTTACTTTCCCTGCAATACATGGCAATGTATGGGGAAAGTATTGGAATAGTGTCAAAAATCGCAAATCGAGTTTTTAAAGGATCTTCGTGTTTTAGGACCTCAAGAACATGAAAAAAATATTTCCAGCGTGACGTCTCTCTCTCTCTCTCTCTCTCTCTCTCTCTCTCTTCCTTTCTCTCCCTCTCTATCCCACTCTGTCTGAATGTCTGTATGCCTGTGTGTGTGTCCACTCTAACTCAAACTGATTAAATTTCATAAAATTTTATAGGTAAGTCACCTGTGTGTTAATGTGGTTCTTATTAGATTTTGGTAAGATTCGGGAAAAGGGGTCCTGCCTTTTTTTGTTAAATGGCCCGTAAAAATCTTGAACATTTTAAATGAAAGACTACGTATGCTCAAATATATCAATTTAGTGTTTATTTTATACTTACTTTTTGACGAGGAAAAGATTAAGATCAACTCAATTACTCTATGACTAGCTGAACTCGAAACAGTTTAGTTTTTTCGCCCTTGAAAATATGTCCAGTTATCAAATAAAAACGAAAATTGAAGAATGTAAAGTGCGAGCATATGAAAGTATGTGTTATTTTAATTCTGTGTTATTTCAAATAATTATTCGCGTTATTATTGGCAATTTAACTCAATTTAATAAATTACTAAAAATAAATGAAGAGAATATGAATTTGAGCCTGTAGGGAAAATCATGTACTGTCCACATCAGATTTTTTTCATTATCGTCAGGATTATACTTTGCGTTTCAATACATGCAGAACAATTATCACAGTGGTATATTTTTATTAAATTGCCATGCTCATGTTTTTTATATGTCCAATAAAATTTGATTCTTATAATCTCGCACAAATAGATAGATTATACGAGCTATATCTCCGTTCTTCGTACTGAATATATAATATAGAAAAATTTAAAATTTGCAATTATGTGTAAATTCCTATAGTTTCCGATTTTGAGCTTGACTATCGCAGCCCCATACAGTCTCGGTCTTCATTAAATTTATACCGGTTTTCGTAGTATAAATCAGTAGTGTAGCGTGAAATTTTTGACTGGGGAGGCTGAACGATTGTCGTTTTAACTTGGAGAAGGTTTTCGTATTATAAATGAAATGTATATTAGAATTAGCACTTTCAATAAGTTTCGTTTCCTTGGCGAGTAAAATAAAATAATTTTACATAAAAATGTTAAGAGTGAATGAAATGCGCGATATTTTAAAATATGATATCGATCTAAGATAAATACATACAAAAAGTAATATTTTGAGTCTTTACTTACTTCTAAATTAGTTGACTTTTTAACCATTTCATTAAATATGAGGCCATGGTCACTCACAGGGGAGGATACTTCCCCCACTTGCATATTCAAGATAAATGATGTTATACATTTTAATCTTGAGTTTATCCCCCCCCCCATCGGAAAATGTTCTACGTTCGCCCATGTATGAAAGAGTGCACTGAAAATTGGTGAGAAATCTGGAACATAAGCTTAGTTGAAAATCACTATACTCAACAATGTCCTTAAACCGTCGTCGGCTGCTGTCCGGTGGCCTCGGGTTCGAATCCCGAGTAAGGCATGGATGTTTATCGAGGCAAGTCAGTCCTCCACCTTCTGGGTCCTCATCTAAAAATGTGAAGCTGCACCCCCTCAGACCTTCGTCAGTGATGCTTGTCTGTAATAAACTTTGTTCTCTTGTCTTGCCTTATTCGTTCTTTCCTGCGTGACTGGTCCTGTGTCGGCCTTGATATAGATTACAGGAGGTCATTTGAAACAACAACAACAGCATATCCTTAAACAATATTGTATATTAATTATTTACAAATATTGTACTATGAGAACTTAAAAATATCTTATAATTACAATATACTAAGAATCCGCTAGAAAATTATCAACCACTTTTATCTAACTGAGATTCTTGTCTAACATGGGAATTTTGAAGGGAAATCAGATTAATTATTTCTAAAACTCCCAAATACACAAACGGATGCTTCGCCATATTGATGTCGATATAAAGAGCTAAGTCTACTTTGCAAACTATTCAAGTTTAATGGCAGTCATTATTAGTATATTTCTTTGTCTTGATATTGTTTAAAGTTAGGTAAATGCTAGTTTATTCGTGAAAAATGGTTCAAATTATTAATTACAAATAATGATTATTTTCTGCGAGTATTAATTAATAGAATCACATTTGATCCAAAATGAAGAATCCTTTAACCTTGACCGAGAAATGTTCTTTCATTCAATTATTGACAGTTTACAAACGGCTGAAAATGGGGGAAGCAATAGCCACGCCTTTCTGAAGGCTAGCTTGCATGTTAGTAATTCAGCTAGGGAGGAGTTTAACAGTTGAGTTGGCTTACTACCATGCTTCTCCTGGACCGCGAAGGCTGGAGAATTTCAGCTTCTAAATATTAAAATATGCGTTCTAATTGGAAACATACTTTGAAAGGTGTCACTTTAAGCAAGTAAAATATAAACATTTTCTAAATAATACTTATATATTCGCAAAGTTATTTAAAAAATTATAATAAATAGAAGTATGTGTGAATAATTCTTTAAACTAGATTTTAAACAGAGGATGTTCATCTTTTTAGCTTCAAGGGATGCTATGCCACTGGTATAAATGGCACAGTCCGTTAGCATGAAGTTTACAAAATTGCTTCAGGTGGAAAGCACATAACTTTCCCTGCAGACTTATATACACATTCTCTTTATTTTAATTAAATTTAATTCACTATTAATTCAATTTTCGTTCTCATTTGGTAACTGGACTCATTTTCAAATGTGGCGTAGAGAAAAACGAATGAACTAAAATATCTCGAGAACGGCTAGTCCTAAAGTAATGGGGTTGGTCTTATTATTTTCTTCGTTAAGAATTACGTATCAAACAAGCATTTAATGGATATATTTCAGCATAGGTAGTTTTTTATTTTAGATTTTGTCGATTTTAGAGGGCCATTTTGCAAAAAAAGGCAGGTTGTGTTTTCTTGAATCATACCAAAATCTAATCAGCACCACACTCGCTCACACGTGACTTACCTACCAAATTTTATGAAATTCGGTTGATTAGTTTTTTAGTTAGAGTGAATACAAAATTTGCACTGACAGACACACAGACAGACAGACAGACACACAGACACACAGACACACAGACTCACAGACACACAGACTCACAAACACACACACAGACGTCACGCTGAAAATGTTTTTTTCGTATTCTAGAGGTCTTGAAACGTGTAGATCCGTTGAAAACTCGAGTTGCGATTTTCGACATGATTCCAATACTTTCCCTATACATTACCATGTATTGCAGGGAAAGTAAAAAATATACACATCTTCAATTTTTTAAAGGATTTTGATGGAATTCCAGCATCAAAAACATTTTCAATGAGATATTCGATTTGGATGAAAATGGTAATTTTTTGGACCGAATATTGATCCCAATAAAAGATTCGGTTACAGTATATTTATGTGTTTTTAACGTGTTTCATTTATTAATTAGTAATTTGTAAAAAATAGTTCAGTACGTAATATCGCGGAAATTATTATTTACACACACGCCTGTATAATATTTTCCATTATTTTGCATATGTTTGCATCTATTGGCATTTTTACTTTCCCTTGCAATACATGGTAATGTATAGGGAAAGTATTGGAATCATACCGAAAATCAAAACTCGAGTTTTCGACGGATCTACACGCTTCGAAACCTCTAGAATACGAAAAAACTATTTTTAGCGTGACGTCTGTGTGTGTGTCTGTCTGTCTGTGCAGATTTTGTATCCACTTTAACTAAAAAACTAATCGACCGATATTTCTTAAAATTTGGTAGACGAATCTGGTGCCCTTGTAGACGAATCTGGTGCTGATTAGTTTTGGATATGATTCGGGATAAAAGAACCCGCCTCTTTTTGCGACATGGCCTCAAAAATTGTCTGTATACGCTCTCTAGCTGAGAAACTAATGGATCGAATTTCACAAAATTCTCTAGATACGTCGGTTGTGTGTCCCTCTGGTGCTGATTAGATTTTGGTGTGATTTGGAAAAAGATAACCTGCTTTTTTTTGCAAAATGGGCGCAAAAATCGTCAAAATCTAAAATAAAAACTACGTATGCTTACATATATCCATTAAATGCTTGTTTTATGCGTAATTTTTAAAGAAGAAAAGAATAAGACCATCCCCATTACACTAAGACTAGCCGTTCTCGAGATATTTCAGTTTTCTCGTATTTTCTCTACAAACAACACCTTTAAAAATAAGTCCAGTTACCAAATGAGAACGGAAATTGAGTTAAAAATGAATTAAATTTAATTAAAATAAAGTGAACGTGGATATGAGTCTGCAGGGAAAGACAAGTGCTGTTCACATCAGATTTTTACGTTTATTTTTACTTTTTATTCTGGGACATGACCTTTTAAACATATTGGTTATGAAATTGAGATATATATTTGGGATAAGTTTGTTGGTATACTTGTTAGAAGTTACTTGCCCGCCCCCAATGGGTAGGTAACTTGTCCCCCGATGGCGACTAATGACGTTACGAACAAGAAAAATATCTGATGTGGGCAACACATGACTTTCCTTATATAATACAATGAATTTACTACTGTTACAATAAAAAGAGTATATTCTTATAGTAGATATTTATATTCTTTCCAAGATATTGAATTTTAGTCAATTAGTCCTCATTTTCATTGATTTAGTGTCATTTTCATCCACTTGACGAGATATTCGTTAATTTGGCAACATTTAAAAAAGTCGCCAAGTTGGCGACATTCCGTCAAATTCGTCGCCAAAATTTCACCAAGCGTTATGGACGGAGAAATAGGTTATTCTTATAGCAGATAAATAAATATTGGCGTTCAAATACAAAAGTATTACTCAAAGTTTATTTTTTCATGAATGCAACGAGCTAGATCCACGAGAATGATGTCACCCAATTTATCGCATGGTATGACATATGAAAAGTGAACATGCTTCTCAACAGTTAATATATTTTTTTTAATTTATGGGATTTTTTGACAAATTTGTTTTAAAAATGTGCCATATCTCGAGAACAGTTCATGCTAGCGTTCTGAAGTTTATGTTAATCGTTTTCAAAAGAAAAATTACATAAGACATGTCTATTTGCTTAACTTTATTAAAGGTTTTGATTTTTTGCGGATTTTTTCAAAATTTCACTCGAAAATTTAGGAGGGTTCTGAACATTCGATTACGTTTAAAAACAATAGGCTTCCAGTATTCACGGATTGTGATTTTTGTACCAAATGTCATTCGAATCGCTCTTTTTGTTCGTGAGATATCGTCTCCAGAGACTCACATACACTCACACACTCACACACACACACACACACACACACACACACACACACACACACACACACACACACACACACACACACACACACACACAGACATCACTTCAAAAATGTTTGATTAGTGAACAGGGATGTTTGAAACAAGCTCTCCCGTCGAAAACTGGAATTCGAATTTTCGACCCCGTGACAATACTTTCCTTATACATTATGTCTATAAGGAAATTACAAATGTATAGTGTCTATTTTTCACAACAATGATTAAAACTATAAAATATCGTTATCACTGAGCCATAAATCAACCATTTTATGCATGGCTATGTCCAAATTCGTCCTATTCTGCCATGTTAAAAAAATATAAAATTTCAAATACATTTTGAAGTTTTCTTTCTATTTAAAAAATCTATCTAGTTCAAGATTTTTTGATAACAAAGCAGGATATGAAGTTTCGGAACAATCCATTAATATTTGTGTCCGCTATCGTGTACACAAGAAATCGACGACAAACATACATGTATACATACAGGAAAACAGACGGACATCATTCCAAAAATAGTCAAAAGGTGTTCAGGAAGTCTTAAAATATTAATTGATATCAAAATCTTCGTGAAAACAATACGTTCTCAATACTACGTTTGAAACAGGAAAAACATAGCTGAAAAAAATGTTTGAAAAAAAGTATAAACAGCGCTAGACTTAAAAAATATTATTTAAACAGCCTTAAATAAAACATTTGTTCTCCAATCTTATACACATAAGGTTTTTAAATCATCAAAAACTAGAAAAGTACTTTCCTTTTCTAAAATTTATTTAACCTCTCTCTATCTAGAGATTTGTGCTTTGGATATTCAGTTATCACTTTAAATCCCTTATGAATGTCCCACGAATAGATTTAAAAAAGTAGAACGCGAAGAAATTAAATTTAAACGATTCAATGAAATACATTTAAAATTTGCTTTTTCACTTATATATAAACCTCAAAAAAAGTAAATCATTTCTGCTAGTAAGAAATTCATCAAATGTTTCAAAAAATTAGAAGAGAAAATAAATGTATCGGTAAACAAAATTACATAAAAAAATCTGATGTGGGCAACACATGACTTTCCTTATATAATGTAATGAATTTACTACTTTTACAATAAAAAAAATAGGTTTTTCTTATAGTAGATACTTATATTCTTTCAAAGATATTGCATTTTCGACAATTAGTCGTCATTTTCATTGATTTAGCGTCATTTTTATTCATTTGGCGAGATTTTCGTTAATTTGGCAGCATTTCAAAAAGTCGCCAAGTTGGCGACATACCGCCAAATTCGTCGCCAAAATCTCATCAAGCGTTATGAACGAAGTTATGAACCCGTCGAAAACTCGAATTCGAATTTTGAACCCCATTACAATACTTTCCTTATACATTATGTATATAAGGAAAGTAAAAAGAATGCAATTTAATAAATCAGTTGTAATTAACTGAGGTGTGAATTTCTATAGATACAGTAACGTCAGTAGAAAACATTAGAAATAAGGGGGGACTTTAGTGGCGCTAACTTGTGTGACAAAAATAAGTATAATAAAACATATAATAAGAAAATATTAATAACAAGAAAGATCAATCATGCTTAAAGCATTGATTATGAAACACTTTCCAACTTCAATGCAATTTTATTTAAAAAAGTCGAAAATGCAATACATTCCTCGGTAATATTTTAAAACTTATCACAATACTACATTGATTTATTATATTTGAAAACTTAAACCTTCATTGAAAAAAATGAACTTCATTCAAAAGACGGCATTGAAATATAAATTGCGTGGTTTAAATATCTCTAAAATGCAATACATTCCACGGTAATAATCTTAGAATTATCATAATACTACGATAATTTATTATATTTGAAAACTTCATCGAAAACAACTGAAATTAATTCAAATGACGTCATAGAAAAAATAACACGCCTGGATCTCTCTACAAAAGCAGGATTTCATTCATAACTTTCTCCATTTCATTCATCACAATACTATAATAATTTATTTTATTTAAAAATTAAGACCATGGAGCTACAATTCATAAACTTTATGCTTAAAACTTCATCGAAAAATATCGTCCTTCTGTTTATAAAATCAATTAATATTTCATTCATATCAGCCATGCAGACTCCATGGACTGAATTATTTTGTGTTAAAGAAATACAGTAATTCTAATACAACTCATTCTACATATTTTGCTGTTTACATTTTACATAGGTGAAAAATAGGCTTAATTGTAGAAATAATCAAATTTGAATGAGAATTTAAACTCAAATATATTGTCATTGTGTTGTTTTAGTATGTAGATGCACAGAATTTAAGCAGAAATAAAGTAGTTTTAGGATGGATATAACACTCAATATGAATTAAAAAGAACTTTAAAAAATCACGAATTTGAAACAAGATGGATGCCATATCTCATTTTGAAGTGGGTCATGTGATCGTTTCATATCATGGTCACGTGATCGTTTCATATAAGATGTGTAATTATTATTTTAATTTTTATTTAAAAAACTACTGAATATATTTAGCTGAATTTTTTTTTATATATTTTATGGAACAATTTGACTATTACCTAAAATTTTCGAAGCAATTTGTGAATTTTAAATCCGCTTAAAAAATGTTAGAAAAATTAGGTCCCATAGGGCTCAATGTATTTCATTTTTTCAACCCGGGTTCAATCCAAAACTAATTGTGTGATATTATTCATTTATATTCCCATAGGTCCTACAGACCGTCTGAACAACATACTAAAATTTCATTTTGATTAAGTCATTTTTACGGCAGTTATCGTGCTAACGGACAGACAGACAGACAGACAGACAGACAGAATGAACAAAGTCATAAACACTTTTCAACTTTGTTGTAAAGTGTTAAAAAATAAGAAAATATTATGTGCAAAAAAATAATGAGATTAATTCTTTTTAACAAATAAGGAAGAAAATATATAACGATGCGTTATATTTAGAGACTTTATTTGTTTTCATTGCATTTTATTATTTATCTGCTATAAGACTAGACTATTATATCACATTATATCTAAGACTATTGGCGTTCAAATACAAAAGTATTATTCAAAGTACCTTTTTTCATGAATGGAGCGAGCGAGATCCATGAGAATGATGTCACCCAATTTATAGCATGGTATTACATATGAAAAGTGAACATGTTTCTCAATAGGAAATATATTTTTTTTTATTTTATATGACTTTTTGATAATGTTTTTGAAAAACGTGCAATATCTCGAGAACGGTTTACGTTAGCGTTCTAAAATGTATGCCAATCGTTTTCTAATGAAAAACTAAATAAGAAATATCTATTTGCGTAACTTTATTAGCGATTTTGGTTTTTTGACGATTTTTTCAAAATTTCATTCGAAAATTTAAGGTGGTTCTGAACATTCGATTGCGTATAAAAACAATAGGCTTCCAGTGTTTACGGATTGTGATTTTTGTACCAAATTTGGTTCGAATCGGTCCATTCGTTCGTCAGTTATCGTCTCCACAGACTCACTGACACACACACACATACTTTCACACACACATACACACGCACACACACACACACACAGACATCACTTCAAAAATGCTTGATTCGTGATCAGGGATGCTTGAAACGTGCTCTCCCGTCGAAAACTCGAATTCGAATTTTGGACCCCATTACAATACTTTCCTTATACATTATGGATATAAGGAAAGTAAAAAGAATGCAATTTAATAAATCAGTTGTAATTAACTGAGGTGTGAATTTCTATAGATACAGTAACGTCAGTAGAAAACATTAGAAATAAGGGGGGACTTTAGTGGCGCTAACTTGTGTGACAAAAATAAGTATAATAAAACATATAATAAGAAAATATTAATAAAAAATAAGAAAATATTATGTGCAAAAAAATAATGAGATTAATTCTTTTTAACAAATAAGGAAGAAAATATATAACGATGCGTTATATTTAGAGACTTTATTTGTTTTCATTGCATTTTATTATAAACGACGACATATTAATAGAAGACAGAATTTCTGATCATAGAGTTGCTTATAGAGACCTTGTTCGTAAAACTGTAGCTAGAAAAACAAATTTTTCGGAGTACTTTATGGAAAGAACATTGAATTTTTGTTCGTTTTCCAATTCTATTTTCCAGAAGTTCTATGAAGACTTTAAAAATTGGGAGATGATTTGAAGCTGTATTATATCTTTATTACTTTCCTTCTATACATAATGTACAAGGAAAGTATTGTGACGGAGTCGAAAATTCGAATTCGAGATTTCGACGGGAGAGCACGTTCGATTACGAATAAAACATTTTTGAGGTGATGTGTCTCTCTCTCTCTGTGTGTGTGTGTGTGTCAGTGAGCCTGTGGACACGATAACTGACGAATGAACAGACCGATTCGAACGAAATTTGGTACAAAAATCACAATCCGTAAATACTGGAAGCCTATTGTTTTTATATGCAATCGAATGTTCAAAACCCACCTAAATTTTCGAGTGAAATTTTGAAAAAATCATTAAAAAATCAAAACCTTTTAAAACGTTACGTAAATAGACTTTTCTTATGTAATTTTTCATTAGAAAACGATTGACGGAAATTTTAGAACGCTAGCATGAACCATTCTCGAGATATTGCACATTTTTAAAAAAATTATCAAAAAATCATGTAAAATAAAAGAAAGTATTACCTATTGAGAAATATGTTCACTTTTCATATGTAATATCATGTGATACATTTGGTGACATCATTCACGTGTATCTAGTTCGTTCCATTCCTGAAAAAAGATACTCTGAATAATACTTTTGTATTTGAACGCCAATAGTCATTTATCTGCTGTAAGAATAACTTATTTCTCCATCCATAACGCTTGGCGAGATTTTGACGACGCATTTGGCGGAATGTCGCCAACTTGGAGACTTGTTTAAATGTTGCTAAATTAACGAAAAACACGCCAAATGGATAAAAGTGACGCTACATCAATGAGAACTACGACACATTGAAGAAAATTCAATATCTTGGAAAAAATATAAGTATCTACTATAAGAATAACATGTTTTAAACTGTAAAAGTAGTAAAATCCATTATATAAGAAAAGTCATGTGTTGCTCACACCGGTTTTTTTTATAACGACCCTGTGTGTACGCTTAGTTATCGATAAATTAAAAACTATATAAAATAAAGATTGCTGAATTAGTATGTAAAGTACTATTTTACTTCTCTCCCAGATCGTGACTTTTGTATGAACCATTTACAATTTACTTCATTCTAAATTAAACTTTCAGTAATCTAGAGTTCGACAAAGGAATCACGACATTTAACGAATAAACAACTTTGCTGACAGGTAACTTCGCTGGGAATTCAAAACACATATATTACAAATCTATATATACATTATTTACAAAGCTAGCTATACAAATTCTACCCGGGATATACCAATCTACAATAAACTTCAAACCTAACTTATTACTAAACAGGCCTTCAATATGAACCTATGATGATCAAGCTACGACACAATATATATACTTACAAGATTGTAGGTTATACTCTAGATGCTGCCTTCCATGGATGATCAGAGCACACACACGATCGAACTCGGCAGCATGACAGATACGTAATTCTAAAGTCTGCCCTTATTATAGATCTGGCCAATCGTGAGTATGCGATTCTTCGGAATGAAAGTTGAGAAGTTTAGGACTTAAATTAAAATCAGAAAAAAGTAGAATTGGAATAAATTGATAATAAATAATAGAATCCTCACATATTGTTTCGCAAATTTTAGTACGCATTTTAATAAATGTACCTTCTAACAATGCATTGGTTCTCACCGAAAATGTCATAGACTGTTTGTTGAATGTTTACAAGGACCGCTTCTCCCGGCATTTATTGCTTTTTATTTTGATGAAAATTTGCAATGAAAATCCGAATGCCGGAAAAACCAATTAACGGGTAATTAAACAATTAAATGGAAACGTTATTGGCAGCAAATTGCAGTCCTGCTAAACTCGTAAAAACATACGAATATTAGAATATAAATCTAAATGATTATGTGTGGTTAACTTTTACTATTACACCATTTTATTAACTTCTGGAAACTATCTCCTTTTGTATGTGGGTTTAGAGGTCAGGACTAACGAAATGTAGTTGCAGGAATTTTTCTTTAGTTTCAAGTACCGAGAAATGGTCATCTTTTTGGTAAATAATACTTTCATTAGGAAGAAAATATGAAGCCAGACTCAAGCATAACAGGAAAATAATTAGGTTACGACATTTAGCTATTTTACTCAAAATATGCCATATAATTAGAAAAAAAATCTGATGTGGGCAGCACATGATTTTCCCTGCAGACTTATATTTACGTTCTCTTTATTTTAATTATATTTAATTCACTTTTAATTCAATTTTCGTTCTCATTTGGTAACTGGACTTATTATTAAAGGTGGCGTAGCGAAAATACGAAATATCTAAATATCTCTATCGAAATACTAAAATATCTGGAGAATGGCTAGTCCTAGTGTAATGGGGTGGATGTTATTCATTTCTTCGTTAAAAATTGCGTATAAAACAAGCATTTAATGGATATATTTAAGCATACGTAGTTTTTATTTTAGATTTTGAAGACTTTTGCGGGCCATTTCGGAAAAAAATGCGGGTTCTTTTATTCCGAATCGTACCCAAAACTAATAAGCACCAGATTCACACACAAGTGACTTACCTACCGAATTTCATGAAATTCTGTTAATTAGTCTTTTTGTTAGAGTGAATACAAAATCTGCACAAACAAACAGCCAGATAGACACACAGACAGACAGACACACAGATATCACGCTAAAAATGGTTTTATCGTATTCTAGAGGTCTCAAAACGTGCAGATCCGTCGAAAACTCGAGTTGCGATTTTCGGTTTGATTCCAATACTTTCCCTATACATTGCAGGGAAAGTAATAAGTAAAGAGGTTATTCAATATATATAGAATGAATAAAATGTAAATTAATGAAATGTAAGGGGCCGAATCACGGAAATTAACAAGAGGCCAATGCAACAAGTTGAATGCCTGGAAGACTAAATGCCTGAGGAACATTTTTGACCTTATGTTATTACTAACACTGAACTCTACAAAAGTACTGGACAGGAAGCAATTGAGATGGAAATAAAAAAACGTAGATGGAAATGGACTGGACATATCTTAAGAATGTCGCAGCATAACATCCCTGCTGTGGCACTTACTTGGGCGTCTGAAGGAGAAAAATCTCAGTGTCGACCCAAGCTAACTTGGAGGAGACTGGTAGAACAAGAGAGGAATTTGATGGGATGGACAAGCTGATCAGAAGCAAAGACTGCGTAACAGGGTCGACCATGGTGGTGATGCAAGCTAAAGGCCTTATGTGACACTAGACACGATGAGTGATGATGAAATTAACGAAAGAAATAATAAAATCAAGTAAATAAAAATTAAAGATATGTGTAAATGGCGAAGCAATTGAGTACATATAAAAAAAATCTGATGTTGGCAGCACATGAATTTCCTTGCAGACTTATATCCACGTTCTCTTTATTTTAATTAAATTTAATTCACTTTTAATTCAATTTTCATTCTCATTTGATAACTGGACTTATTTTCAAAGATGACGTAGAGAAAATACGAAAAAACTAAAATATCTCGAGAACGGCTAATCTTAGTGTAATGGGGTGGGTCTTATTATTTTCTTCGTTAAACATTACGTATTAAACAAGCATTTACTGGATATATTTGAGCATACGTAGTTTTTATTTTAGATTTTGGCGATTTTTACTGGCCATTTTGCAAAAAAAGGCAGGTTATTTTTTTCCGTATCCTATCAAAATCTAATCAACACCAGGGTAACCTACAAGTGACCTATCTACCGAATTTTGTGAAATTCGGTCCTTTAGTTTTTTAGCTAGAGTGGATACAAGCTTTTGCGGGCCATTTCATAGAAAAGGCGGGTTCTTTTATCCCGAATCGTACATAAAACTAATCAGCACCAGATTCGCCCACAAGTGACTTACCAACCAAATTTTGTGAAATTCGGTTCATGAGTTTTTTAGTTATAGTGGATACAAGATCTGCACAGACAGATAGACACACAGACACACAGACGGACAGACACACATACAGACAAACACACAGACATACACACAGATGTCACGCTAAAAATAGATTTTTCGTATTCCAGAGGTCTCGAAACGTGTAGATCCGTCGAAAACTCGAGTTGCGATTTTCTGCATAATTCTAATATTTTCCCTATACATTACCATGTATTGCAGGGAAAGCAATAGATAATTTATTATGAACTCTATGAAGCATATTTCATCAATTCTGTGGCGGAGATTTTAAAACTGCGAACATTCGTAAAACCAGTATGCATTTTAGCATCGTTGGCAATTTACTGAAGAAGTGCGGCAGGAGAAATCGACGACATTTAAGAATGGATCTGGCAAGGATGCGTATAGCTGCGTATATTTCGTCAGTATGTAACTCCTCCTAATGTATTTACACTGATTTGTATCGACGTCATCATTAGTCTGATCTAGATAATTAAATTTTGTAAATCTTATCTTTTACAATTTTAGTTTGGATGTACACGTAAATTTTCAAACTTATAATTTGTATTTTATTGAACCTAAATGGGCACAAGATTCCATTAATGAAATTTACATACAAAAGTTACAGTAGAACTCCATTTATCTTCATCAAACGTGATTCAAAGAAACAAAAGTCACAATTACCACAGAACTTTTAAAAATCTATAGAATACATAATTGATATTATTACATGTATGTAAATGACAAAATTCACAAAATCACTACATTAACGTAAAGTAAATCTCACTTTCGAAAACTATTATAATTTAATCAAGATATATATAAGAAAAGGCTTAAACAAAGTAATCAGGTCCAAATAATAAAGAAAGCAACATACAGTTGGCTCAAAACGTTAGATCCTCTTATTCAATGCAAATAGACGAATTGGTATTTTTGACTTTGGTCTGGTCTTTTTGACTTTTGACTCATTAGTCTTTTTTTACTTTGGAAAGTGGAGGGCTTTTATTAGATAGTCAATATGGGTTCAGACGAGGGAGAAGTACAGTTGATGCAATTATGTCCGTGATGGATTTTGTGGATATGCAAAAAACCAAAAAACGAGTCTGTTGCGCTATATTTTTAGATATCCAGAACGCCTTCAACAGTGTTCCTTGGAACCATATTATTAAACTTATGATTGAGTATGGTGAGCCCACTCAACTTCCTCAAGCTTCCTAAGAGTGGTAGGAAGGCCTATGATGCAAACAGTGAGATCTGTATGGATTACAATAAAGGTATCTCACAGGGATCTAGTTGTGGACCCATTTTACGGCTACTAGTAGCCAATGAAGTTCAAAAATTGATACCCAAGATATGAATATTCGGATTCAGGCCTTTGCGGATGACTTCATTGTTTTGATGGGGTCGTCTGCAGCTACTCATTTCGAAATCATGGGTACCAGTATCTTGACTAAGTTGGTGAGATGGGTCAGCGAGTATGAACTTAAGTTTAGTTCTTATAAATCATATTATATTATGTTCCAGGTAAAGAAGAAAATTACCCACTCCCCTAGCATTAAGCTGTATAACAAGCGTATAAAATGTGTCAGAGAGTTGAAGTACCTTGATGTAACCATTGATAATGATAGGACGTTTATCCCTCATCTTACGAGTCTTAAAAATCAAATGGGAAAATTCCATCACAAATTGATGAGAGTAGCGAAAGCCACCTGGGACTTAAAACCAAGATATTTACCTCAGGTCAACTGAGAAATTGATAAGTTACGGCTCAGCAATTTGGTTCCATTACCACGAAAGGCAGAAGATTAAATTGAGACAAATTGAAAGGATGGCACTTTAGGGAATATTACTAAGTGCTACAAAATCGTGCCAAATGAAGCTACACAGGTTCTGGCAGATTGTGTACCTATTAAAATTAAGATCTATGAAGATACTAAGATGTATAAAATTCTACATTGGAGGACGAATGAAGGAATTGGAGATAGGGTAATAAATGCCCAGACAGTGGAGAATATCAAAGTGCCGTTTTTAGAGCCATGGAAAAACATCGCCTAAAAATGGGACAGCTATAGTATAAACAGGAGATATATATATCGATCTATATAGACGGTTCCAAAATGGATGATAAAGTGGGATGTGTAATAGTTGCATATCAAAATGATATCAAATTGTATCAAGATAAATTCCGTCTAAACGATGAGTGTCGCCTGTATAATGCGGAACTTTTTTCCATCGACCAAACGGTCAATTATATTATGTTTCATAATATGAGCTTTGCACATATATTTCGTGATTCCACGTCGGCATTACAGTCTCTAAAAGCCTCAAATTGTAAGAATGAGTTTGTTAGAAATGTCCAACACAAGATGCATGATTATATGGGGAAGATGGAAATGCATTGGATCAAGGCTCACGTGGGATTGAATAGGAATGGGGAGGCAGATCGTTTGGCTAAGGAAGCCACTTGTGGTAACACTGTGTGTTACACTTCCCCTTGGTCAAGTACTCAGCTGAAATCTATGGCAAAAACGGAAATGTTAAAAAGGCGGCAAACAAGATGGGACGAATCTGACAAGGGGATAGGACTTCACCAAACTATCCCCAGAATTGGCATAAAAAGGGAATTCGGGGACTCCTATGTTAATCAGGTCCTGACTGAACATGGGGCGTTCGGGCCCTACCAAAGACGTTTTTTCAACAAGAATGATTCTTGTCACTGTGGATTAGGCATGAGTTCAGTGGAGCATGTAATTTATAATGCTCCACTGAAACTCCATTTATAATGCCCCACTGTCAGAAATGGACTGATATTAGAGAGAAATACTTTCCATAGAACTTTTTGACATCGGGTATCTACCATCTCGTCATAAACAAAAATGCGAAAATGGGCTGAGTTGCTTAGTATGTGCTGTTGGTTGCGCTTTTTATCATCTTTTAGGGTATTTGCTGTAATAACTTTTTATTAGGTAATAAGTTTTACCTTTTAATCTTTGTAATTGATGTTGTTCATTGTGTTGGCATATTATGATTCAACTTGTTAGTATAAGTGTTTTATCCTTGATTTTAAGTTTTTACATTGAATATCATGGTGCATGTACTTATGATTGTATTTTGTCCGAAGATGTAATATATTGTAAATTGGTATTTGGTAGATATATACCTTAAGAGTTATATCGTTGTTTTGTATTTAATTGTATTCATTGCTAATGAACTGTTATGTATGTATATTTGGCTATTGACTCTGTTTGATTTTAACTGTGCTTATCCTGGTGGGACGTTGATTGGAGCGTGATGACTTGGTTGTCTCCTGCTCTGGTGTTGTTTCTCGATACGGCTGTATTCCTGATCTTGTAATTTTGTTAATAAATAGCTATTTTTGCCTCTTCTTTTCACTAACAGAGGGGGTCAGGTGCTTTTGTTCCTTCCAGTTGGAGGAGGAGGATCAACCACGCAGTGTTGGCTGCTGTCGTGGTTTTCCAGTTTTGGCACCCCTCGAGTGGTCAAGGCAAGCGTTTCCGTAGAAATCGCTCGAACGCCACGTTGTGGGTTCGAGCCCCACGTAAGGCATGGATGTTTCTGTTGTGGGCGCAATGTTATCCGCCCCCCTCTGGTGCGCCTGGGGCAACGTCAATGGACGGTTAAATGGTTCACACTCTGGCCGCTGTAACAAAGGCGAATAACGAAGGTCAAAGTGCCTGGCCATTTGAAAAAAAAAAAGTTTTGGCACCCCAGTGACATGCTCGGCGCCTGCGGTGTCGGGGAGGGGGGGGGGGTCCGGCGGGGGGTCGTGGCTTATTGGCGTCGTCCGTGGCCTCGGTGGTGGTTTCGTCTATTAGCGGCTGTGAAGAGGGCGGCGGTATTGCTGTCGCGATGGCGAATCGTCCGGTCCGTATACTTGTGAGTGGGACGGGTTTCCTTTCTGCTTACTTTGGATTTATTGATGTATCTTGCACTGAAAAAATGAATCCAAGGTGTTCTAAAAACATATATACACTGCAGTGTTTATTAATTTGTGTTTTGTCACGTTGCTCAAGATTTTTCTTATCTTTTGCGCCAAATGTTTTTTCTTATTATTATATGCAAGCTAGTTTTGAATCAATCTATTTTAAGCGTATTTTTCGAGATTAGTTTATTTACAGAACATCGACCATATTCAAGGTTTACGGAACAGACTATAAAGTCTTCATAATTTTAAGCAATTGCGATAATTTAAAAAAATGTTTCTATCGTTATAACAAAATTGACATTTATAATTTTCATAAAATAAAAATAATTCACTGAAAATAATATACGATTACAAATTAAGAAAAATTGTTGATACCATACCTTTTCAAACAATACTATCTATACCTGGTAAGTATAAGATCATATATTAGTGTATCAATAAGATGCATCGTAAACATTGTGTGTCGATATATTAATCACTTTTAACCGTGACTCTAATAGAAAATCTGCTCTTGTGACTGACAAGCCCTAAAATATCGTTTTAAGATTTATATTTAATATTTATACACATGTTTAACCTTTGTTCTAAAAATGCATGCTTTTAGTCATGAATTACATTAACCGTTTTGAAAATATATGCTTTCCGTTTCAAGTTAAGTACATTTACTTGCTCTCACAAGTTCTAACAAAACTAATTAATTTTTCCTGATTTTCGCCGTAAACGTTAATTACTATTTTGGCCAAACTTTGCAACTTCAAAATAGGAAGTTCGAAGACATTTACACTAAAGTTCCAGACGAGTAGAGGTTATGAATAAGGTATTGTATTTCGAAGCACACGCATAGTGGTCACGTGCTCTAATACATTAAATAAATGTAACTTTATATGCATTGATAAAAACATTATTTTACAAACATAAAAGTTATTTACCAATATTATTTCCATACATTGCATTATTGTATTTCCAGTTAATTTGACAAGAGTCAGTGGTATGATGATTTTATAAACTCAATGAAACTAAAAACACCAATTTTGCATATTAAGTATTTATTTTATTATACTGTTACATAAAAAAAAGTATTGTTTTTATTTCTCTAGAAGACATCGTTATGTAGAGGAAAAGTATTAAAATCGGGTAGAAAATCGTAACTCGAGTTTTCCACAGATCGAAACTTTTCGAGAATTCTAGAACCTGAAAAAACTATTTTTAGACTGATGTCTGTGTGTCTGTGTGTTGAAATTAGGTACACGGGTACTTTAGGACCCGAAGAGGTGCACACCAGGTGTTATTATTATTATTTTTTTAATTTCGAATTCGTTTTTTAGTTATTTCACGTTTTATTTTGATTCACAACGATTTTGGAGATATTCGCACAAATCGATTTCTTTGTGACTTAAAGTATTATCACTAAGTTTCCAGCTCGACAAAATCGGAATGATCGAAAAATTGTCTTTCAAACAACTGCGAATGAAATCCGTACGCTTATTAGTCGATTTTCAGAAAAGTTTTAAAATTCATATACTTTTCGTGCGTTTTAAACTTTTCAGATTTTTATATTACGATATACAGAAATTAACTTGTCATCCATCATTGATTTTTAAAACTTTCCAACATAGTTGATAAATGTTTATGACTTTGTTCATTCTGTCTGTCTGTCTGTCAGTTCCCACGATAACTGCTGTAAAAGTGACTTTGTCAAAATGAAATTTAGTATGTTGTTGAGACGGTCTGTAAAACATATGGGAATGTAAATGAATAATATCACCTAATTACTTTTGGATTGAACCCGGGGTGAAAAAATGAAATACATTGAACCCTATGGAACCTGATTTTTCAAACATTTTTTATGCGCAGTTAAAATTCACAAATTACTTCGAAAATTTTAGGAAATATTCAAATGTAAACAAGTGATTGTAAAATGAGTTGCATAAGAATTTCTGAATTTTTTTTCACTCAAATTTATTTAACTCTGGACTCTGGAATAAAAGTGCGTGAATGAAATATTCACTACTTTTACATAGAGAGCTAGACGATTTATATTTCGATGACGTCATTTGAATAAAGTTCATTGTTTTCGATGAAGTTGTAAGTTTTCAAGTAAAATAAATTATTGCAGTTCTATGACAATTAAAAAAATATCACCGATGAATGTATCGCATTTCAGAGATGTATATTTGAAATTGCGTTTCCGTTGGAAAGTGTTTCGTAATCAATGCTTTATGCATGATTGATCTTTCTTGTTATTTTAGAACTTGCATACAATATCACCAATTATTCTAGAAGAGAAATAATTTCATAATCTCGCCCTTTAATTAATTTCAATCTTTTCCGAGGCATTTCTAGAACCTGGGACAGCACGGACACGCCCAAAGTCATGATGGAGAAGGTATCCATATTGTTGTAGGGGAGAGGATGGGTTGGGCTGAGAAAAGGGAGCATCGAGAAAAATCGTCTTAGTCAGACTTTCGCATTTACGTTGTAAAGAACCTTGCTATCCCAATCGGGTATCGAACCCTGGATCTTCGAACTGGCCAGCCGACGTTCTACCTTTGAGCTACTGGGACGAAATTGCAAGCTCTTATCTTCGAAGTGGATTCTGCGTTCTCCATTCTCTAATGTCAGATTGGCAGGCTACTAAAAATTTGACTTACCACCTCCTTCTATTTTTACCTCAGGTTAGCCACCTGCTATTACTACTTTTACCCAGGTAAGTATCCTGCGTGGTCGTAATCCTCTCAATTTGAAATCGGCGCTCAATCTTCTATAGTTCACTGAATCCGTACTAGTCGTACTAGTGTTACTTTCAGACTTTTGACATCTTTGCACTGACTTACAGGGTTGATTTGTTCGGGCGCCATTGTAAAGAATGTTATTGATCCAACCGGGAATCGAACCCTGGATCTTCGAACTGCCATCCGACTCTCTACCGTGGAGCTACTGAGACGAAATTGCAAGTTATTATCGTCGAAAGTAGACTCTGCTAGTGGTGTATTGAATTGTGAGCGTTAGTACGGCCAATCGTGATTCTCATATTATTTTGCTTTTACGGAAAGAGCGTGAGATTTGAATCGTGCAATTTTCGGACAGAAGCCATTTTAAATTGTGTCCAAATGTATTATTTAAACTGCGAATGCTTATTTTTGGTGGACGCCTATTTAGAACACGGGCAACGTCGGGTATATCGTTCTAGTAAATTAAAAAATTAACTAACCGATTTAGGATATTGCGTGAGTCGTTTGAACCAGCTGCAAAAATAGCACATTATTTGCATTAAATTACTTATTTTATTACATAAGAATGTCACTGATCTCATTGAAAATTGAATGAAATAAGTATACTATTATAAAAAAAAACTACAGTTTAAAAAGTTAATTGGTTTTTCAAGTATAAAGCTCTAAAATGAAAATTCGAGCGTTAAAAACCAATTATCGTTTAATTAAACGATGAATTAGAAGCAGCGACGTAAGGAAAATTGCTAGCCACTGACCTTGGTAAGGAATGTCTTTCATAAGTGCAATTATTAACGATTAATTCTAATACATATGTTTAAAATGTACTGGTTAACAGGGTAATTAATGCATTTATGTGTAGAAATATGTCAGATAACGAAGTTTTATTTACAGCGATTCTTTTATCTTTAATTCACACATATTATAATATAAAAGGAAAGTATGGTGATGAAAATCGGAATTCAAGTTTTCGACGGATTACTTCCCTTTAACCTTCGAGCATACCAGAAATCAAAATTTAATCGTTTAGATCTATGTATGTTTGTGTGTGTGTGTGTGTAAGAGGGGTGGAGTCTGGTGTGTGTCTGTGCATGTGTGTGAGTATTGATATGTGAGTGGTTGTGTGGGTATGTATTTGTGTGTTGTTGTTGAGACTCAGACCATCCGACCTACCAGAAAGGTGTAAGCGTATGTTTATGTTTTGGAGTTTATAAACACCATAATACAAGACCGAATTGATCGCTTTGAAAATATTTGGCACGAGGGTTGCAATAGGTGAATATTGGAATCCATTCGATTTGAAACTTGATCGAACATTTGAAAATTAATTTTAATATTTATTAAAAAAATCATTAAATAATAATAGCAACCAATAATTTTAAATAACATTTTTTATGTGTAGTTAGAGTAGAGAGAGAAAAAGAAGACACTAGTACAACGACTCCCAGTTTAACAAATATAATGAATAATCATTTCCATTTAAAATAAATCGGTATCAGTCTGAATTCCTTTGTCAAAAGGAATCACAAGTGCATGCATTTGAATTGTTAATTTCAAAGTTAAACAAATAAACATGTAATTAAACTATGAAATTTAAAAAGTAATCCACTTTTCAAAGACAACACTTAACCTTCGGGCAGAGGATTGTGTTATTTGCTATACATCACGATTGTTTCCCGGATATAGGTATACAACCCATTTAGTCTTAAATTATTAACGAATAAATAACAGGTATTCCTGATTTCTGTAAAATTACAACGGAATTCAGCGAGTCTGGAAAACGAAATTCGACGACATCGTTTACGTTTTCAAATAACATTATAGATGGCGCCACGAATAATTAGGTTTGCTGGACATTCCCCGATCTGCCGGGCCTTTTTTTTTTTTCTATATCAATAATGTGTTCGATGCAGGACCGTAGCCAAAGACTTGAGGCAAGCGGGAGGGGGAGCTCTGAAAATTGCAGGGGAGCTAATTAAATTTTCTTCTAGAAATTTGTAAATGTTCCGATGTTACTCCATCAGGCATTTGTATCCATACAATTTAGGGTACAAATGTATATGAAAATCGGTGAATTATAATAGAAGTTATCATATATTATAATTTTTACTTTTCCTAAATACATGGTACAATGTGTAGGGAATATATTGTTACGGAATCAGTCAATTAAGGCTACATTCCATTTTAACATTTAGTTTTAGCAACGTGCAACAGATGGCGGTATTCGTCAAAATTGTCGCTCTATTGAAATATGGAATAGGGACAGATTCGAACAACTCTGCGCGGCTATCTGGGATGGGTGACTACTGAAAGGAGAGAAGTGAGGGTAGATGTTCGCTACCCAGCAGAACCACGCCCTGGAGAGCAATAGTTGGCTGAATGATTCAACGGAGAGGGCGAAGCCCGTCGAGTCTAGACCCCAGTCGCCGGCGGGTATGGAAACAGGCCACAAAGACCTGCTCCTTTTCGTCACCTGGAAGCGCTTGTTCCAAGGACCAAAAGCAAGTTAGCATCCGGGCTAATCACAGATTGATTTACCCCCAGGTAAAAGGAGGACCAGAGTTATGAGGAAACTGAGATCCATACACCGCCATCTTGCGGTGGTCCCCCCGGGGGGATATGAGATATATGGAATAGACCGAATTTCTATTGGAATATGGAATATGGGCGAATTTCGACTATTAAATTCATAAATTCATACTTTGAATTTTAAAAAAAACTTACCGAAGCATTTTTATAGAGAATCAAGGTACCCCTTTGCCGAATTCCATGGCCGTACGACGCTTACATTTTTCTCTACAGACGACAAAAACTAAAAGACAGACGATTCCTTTTGTTATTATAGATGAATTCCGTATCATTGAGCAGCAGACACAAAGAGAATGTCATTTTGTTATCCGAGAAACATAATTTCTTTTATACGCGATGCAGAACAATACACATGTCTGCCTTTATAGTTATCGCTCCACAAAGATGATTCGCTCTTGAGAATTGAATCACCAAATTCTTTTGTTTCCCAGTGTAATGAACACTTTGCCCTCAGGACAAATCGCGCACAATTGTAGGGGAATGTTTAATTAACTTGTATATAATTATTACGTGGACATTGTTATTGATGATGATCTAATATATTATTCTATAAGTTTGAATGGCTTTAAAAAATACGGTTTCATCTTTCATTATTTGGCACTTAATTTGGAGTGTTTGGCTGCCTGTAGTGTTTTGTATTTTTAGGTGTTTGTGTTGATATGTAAGAATTAACGTTCTATTTTCTGTTCATACTCGTAATTTATTATCTATATTGTTCTATATTATGTTTAAAAGTAATATTCCAATACAGTTTGCAGAAGAAAATAACGCATTATGATTAAACTTTTTTCACTAGAATCAAAATTCTCGTATAATTTAAATTAAAATCATCTTCTAAGATATTGAAAATATTAATGAAAAACTAAACAGAAAGTTCCTTGAAATATAAAAGAATATTTTAAAAAGAGAAGATTACTTTTCCTTTTATGTGCTGTACGTTCATTAGATACACGACTGGGAACGTATGAATTTGGAAACTTTTAAATTTTTAATCAACGTTTTTCACAGAACAATTATTTTCAGATTCGAGTTTTGACAATAACATAATATACAACCAAGGCTCTCTACGTTCTTCAAAGTTAAAGTTGTAGTATTATCATCAAACATTAAAAAACTATTTCAAGAACTTTAACAGAGTAATTAATGATTTTTCTAATTACGAATTTGGTGAATAATTTCTCTGCTCTGGTTATGTGTTTTTAATTCCACTGCAAGCACATTTGAGTAAATATGGCCTGTATTGTAAAGATTCGAGTTTTACTTTCCTTATATACATAATGTATAAGGAAAGTATTGTGACGGCGTCGAAAATTCGAATTCGAGTTTTCGACGGGAGAACACGTTTCAAGTAACCCTCATCACGAATCAAACATTATTGAAGTGATGTCTGTGTGTGTGTGCGTGTGTGTGTGTGAAAGTATGTGTGTGTGTGTGTGTGTGTGTGTCAGTGAGTCTGTGGAGACGATAACTAACGAACGAATGGACCGATTCGAACGACATTTGATAGAAAAAATCATAATCCGTAAACATTGGAAGCCTATTGTTTTTATACGCAATCGAATGATCAGAACCCCCTTAAATTTTCGAATGAAATTTTGAAAAAATCGTCAAAAAATCAAAACCGTTAATAAAGTTACGCAAATAGACATTTCTTATGTAATTTTTCAATAGAAAACGATTGACATAAATTTTAGAACGCTAAGATAAACCGTTCTCGAGATATTGCACATTTTTCAAAAAAATTATCAAAAAGTCATATAAAATAAAAAAAGAAAATATTTCCTATTGAGAAACATGTTCACTTTTCATATGTAATGCCATGCGATAAATTTAGTGACATCATTCTTGTGGATCTAGCTTGTTTCATTCATGAAAAATATGCTTTGAGTAATACTTTTGTATTTGAACGCCAATAATCATTTATCTGCTGTAAGAATAGCTTATTTCTTAGTCCATAACGCTTGGCGAAATTTTGGCGAAGAATTTGGTGGAATGTTGCCAACTTGGAGACTTTTTAAATGTTGCTAAATTAACGAAAAACTCGCCAAATGAATAAAAATGACGCTAAATCAATGACGACTCATTGATGATGACGACTTGGAAAATGACGACTCATTGACGAAAATTCAATATTTTGGAAAGAATATAAATAACTACTATAAAAAAATAATCTATTTTTTTACTATAAAAGTGTGAGACCAGTAAGTGTTCTCACATTTGATGATACACTTTTATGTGTGAAATTTATGGTGGCCAGAACGGCAAACAAAGCTTGTAGTCTGGCTGGCACCAAGGTTTTTACGACTTGAACCTAAAGGTCAGAAGACCATAAATTTAGGGGTACCATACCAGAGGGGCTGAGCTGGGCCGTACTAAATGTGCAATGGTGCCATTGGGTAAGGGGTAACCAATAAACGCCAAAAAGAAGTAAATGCGGAGTTTACCCCCCCACGACCACCACCACCACCGAGAGAACCACAGCCTGTGACCGAAGAACGAGATCAGACTTTGACGAAGAAAGTAATGGAAATTCAGACATTGGAGAAGACAGTTGGATTTTGACTTAGGAGACAAGAGCAGACCAGAAATAAGACAATCATGACTTTGTGACTTAAAAATGAGATATACTAAAATGACTTAAGAAAGATGCTGATGAGAGATTGACCAAGTGCTGCTAACAAGGCCCAAATTGAAGGTATGTGTTCATCAATCATCCACAGGTTAATAAATACGCTAGGTATATGGTTCAGGGTCTCACATGCTCTCCTCTCATATTCTATCTTAATAAATAAATAATAGGTAGAGTAGTTAATGTATTGGAATTGAATAGGTATTTTGTGTCTTTAATAAATGTTATTGTTAAGTTTAAATTGGTCTAATCTTTTTAATAATTAATAATATTACTTTACAGGACTCACACGAAAGGTAAAATAATTGGAGGGTTAATAGCGGCACAACATAGCAATGCACATTAAATTAATTCCACTATATGAGAATAACGGCCATGTCAAATTAATGAATTTAATAAAATAAATAACAAATTCCTTAAATGTATTTAATAGTTAAAAGTATATCTTAATATTTTTTTTCGGTTGCAATAAAAAGTAGTAAATTCATTGCATTATATAAGGAAAGTCATGTGCTGCCCACATCAGATTTTTTAAATTATTTTTCACGTGTTTATTTTCATGTGCATAATTTACATTTCAAACCTAGAATGACTTTTTGGCCAAACTTTTGACTGATCAAACTTTTGAACGAAATACTTTTTGGCCCAAAAATTACTTTTTGGACTTTCTGACTCCCGGTCCATGTCAATAAATAAACGAACAGGCAGAGTGCAAATTTGATAAATGATGTGAATTTCATCTAGATTTCGACACTGAGAGAAAATATCTGCGTGGGACTTAATCCTATATGTTTAAAACGAGAGAAACAGCTTGATATATTTTAAACCATATATAAGAATAATTTCCTGATGTAATTAAGAAATCTCCTTTTCCTATTATTTCAATGATTCCTTGTTTTTCGAAACACATAATTTGTACACCTTTCTGTATCATATACGGCATATTGTATCGAAAAGAACATTGGAAATATTGATATGTGTATATGTTACCGTGAAAGACCGAAATTTGGAGAATGTCGACTTTCACCGTTGGATGTCAACATTCACATAGTCTCTTGGTGTATGTCCAAAATATTGGCCAAATATCCTTTTCCTCACTTACACCGGCAAATGTCGACATTCACCATGCACTAATGGTGAATGTTGAATATGTCGGAAGTTTGCATTTTCTTCTCCGTGTTTCAGGCGCGAAAAAACGTCACAAGGGTGACGTAACTTTTTCGCCTCGCTTGCTGAGAGGCGTGACCAATCACGGTGAGGAGAGGGGTTCGTCACTCTGTGGAGGAGTTTTAACTGCGGGACTAACCCCGGAGAATTTAAATGCCGTGGTAGATTAAAAGGGCAGCCCGGAATTTGTTTTTTTGAACATGTAGCTTTAGATTCTAGCGAGAGAAGAAGTAGGGGTGCTCGATATTACTTGCCTTCTAAACAATGATGGCAGTTGCACTTGGATAAATGTTAAGCATTAAGATTTTAGTTTTGAGTTTAGTCAATAAAGAACTTTGCATTTATACCGTATATGTCAAAATTGGAGAAAGCTTAAGTAACAGCACATGTAAATAAACTGTTGAACTTAAAACAAACAGTACATTCTAAATGAGAAAAGAAAATAATACCAATCAAAAACTTACTTAATTATGTGACTGAAATCTTATTTATTGCAACAGCTTAAACTTTTATGACACTTTGAATTGCATAAGAGTCCCTTGCTTTTACAACTGCATTTAGTTGTGGAACACTTCCTTTTGCAATGACAGCGTGTATAGCCTTGCCCTCCACTTCTCGAATTAGCTGCAGCTGCTTCTCTCAGTGACATTTCTTGAGAAAAAATCTCATCTATGGAAAGTAACCTTTCTTTACAAATTACGAACTGATTACGGGTATAAAGCTGCTTGAGGGTACCATTTTTATTTGCTAGTTTATAAAAGTCAGAGTCTTCTATTCCGACAACAACTGCCAACACATTTCGGCCATCTGTACGACCACGGTCGACATCAGGGACTTGTATTCGTACGGTATCACCAATTTGAACAGGAGGAAATTTTTTTTTCAGGTTCGTAACATTTTCGTTGCGAAGAGGAGATTCTTTTTCGCGGCCGATCTTTTTATAGAAATAAACTCGTGTTGTTCAGTCAGGGCTTGATATGAAGACGTGGTAGGTTGCAGGTCCTCTTCAATATTTCTCTTTGGAATAGGGTTTTCGGTATGGCCATTGATAATTTTCTTCAAAAGTATTAGCAGTTTCTTCAAGCTGTTCTTCGGTTTCAATAGTATTAGCAATTTCTTCGAGTTATTCTTCGGTTTCAATATTTGCAATTTGTTCGCCAGGCAAAAAAGACGATGCTAAGCCTCTTTTTGGTTTAATGCTAAACATGGCTTCATAAGAGGACTTTGGCGTATTTCTTCGTGGTATGTAGTGTTCTTGGCAAACTGAACAAAAGGCAAACCATTCATTTATTTGTATCTTTATCGTTCATCCATGCAGTTAACATATTCTGTATATCCTGATTAGCCCTTTCAACTGAGCCTTGTGTTTGACTATGACGAGGCTTTCCATGAACTATCTTAACATCTTTCCACATAGAACATAGTTCGGATATGACATGATTACTGAATTCCCCACCATTATCTGAATTCAATGTAGCTGGAGCACTAAATGTTAAAACTATTTGAAGAAGGTGATACGCTACTTCTTCAGCTGTCTTAGTTTTCAATGGTCGTAGCTGGACAAACTTAGTTAAATGATCTTGATACACCATTATGAACACACCATTATTCACCATCCCTGTGTGACTGCAAGTCTATCAGATCAACTTGACATCTTGAGTTTAACTCAGAACTGACCAGTGGTTTCACAACAATATCTTTCTTAGGTGCACTATGTTTCATTTGACATTGTGTACATAAATTTAAATACAACATTACAACTTCATATGCAATATTTTTGTATTTAACTTGCAAATCTTTAAGCATACGTGTTCTTCCTTCCTGGCCTATTCTGGTGTGAGTTTCAAATAGTATACTGAACAATTCATCATTGGTAACATAATACTGTATATTCGTTTCTCCTGGTTTTAATGGTACAATTAACTTCTCTTCATCATTAATTTTTAAAACGTCTGTAATCCAAAGGTGTTCTGCACTTAGTTTTAGCAGAAATCACTTGAGAAAGTATTTTAAAGTACTTTTTTTGAGAAAAATAAAGACAATTGTTTTCTCGTTTACTCGCAATGAATGCATTTAACTTTTCAAAAAAAAGATCACGATTCACTGCAGTATCCATTCAATATAAATTAGGGTATCGGATAAAAAAAATAAAATTCCGCACCATCAATCCTTGCATAAGACTGACAAACAGTAATGTTCCAGAGTATAACAAATACATGCCACATAACTTTAATCGCAGCAGAACAAAGGATTTGCCTCTCTGTTGACCTCGGCTTCTCTTTTCGACCTCCACCAGAGCATATCTGTGCTTGTCGACATACACCGGTGTTGGTCCGAATGCACAAGAATATAATCAAATATTCACCGACGTATTTGGTATGTGTTGACATGCACCGGTGAAAGTCGACATTCTCCAATTTCGGTCTTTCACAGTAACATATATACCCCTTAAGGATATTACGCATTATTGACGTCCTATTGTCTTATTGGTTTATAATGGTGTTATGTGATCTTGTAGTTCCTTGGTTATATATTCATATATTTTGGTAAAGTTTTTCTAAATTAATATTTTTATAATTAACAGTTAATAGTTAATTTTAGGATCCACTGCATTAAATTATTAGAGATACACTGCATCAAATTATTAGGGATCCACTGCTTCAAATTATGCAGAAACAGCTTAACACTGTCCCTTCAGTAGAGATACTTTTTGCTGTTGTTCCCCTTGGCCAAGGAACCAACAATGCCAAGTCCTGAACACCATATCGCGAAAGGAGGCCAGAAATCAACTTTAGTAAAAATAATTGTAAAAGAGGATTATGTCAGGTCAGTACTATTCATGCAGTTTCAGAAATTTCTCGATTACAATTTGATTTGTAGATGCAGCATTTTAAATTCTACAAGAAATATTTTTTAATATTTTATATGTATTTGTTTGATTTCATTCTATACTTTTTAAAATTTGAATCTCTAATAATATCAAAGCGATTTTAAATTACCTCCAGAGTATATTATCATTAGAGACCAGATTTAACCTATTTTTCCCCTGATTATAGATTTTAAGATATGTAACTATTTTAGGCTCTAAGGGTTTAAGGCAGGGTTTCCAACTGGCGGCCCGTGGGCCACATGTGGTCCTCGAGGCCACTTTTTACGGCCCGCGAAAGCGTTTTGAAAAAAAAAATATTTTAAAAAATCTCAAGAAAAGGTACGAAAAATATTCCATAGCTCGTTCAAAAAAATTATTAATTTTCATACGGCAAAAATGAGCAAACGAAGTTGATAAAGAATTAATAGTCAGCCGTTCTACAAGCAACGCGCGGCATCGCACAGTGCAGTGGTATTGGGAAAATGAAATGGGTAATATGTTATGTCCCTGACCTCTCACTCCCCTTCATTCACGTAATAATAGACTCGACCGGCAGGGCTTGCAGGCTACTCCTCTCATCTCCACTCACGCTTAGTCGCGCTTGCTTGACGTGTAGTGAAGTTTCACAAGTTACTGTAAATTTTGAAGGCTTTGTTTTGTGATGAGTATGAAGTGTACCGTTGTCTGCGTCTTTTGCGTGAATAAAAAATCTGATGTGGGCAGCACATGACTTTCCCAGCAGACTTATATACACGTTCTATTTATTTTAATTGAATTTAATTCACTTATAATTCAATTTTCGTTCTCATTCGGTAACTGGACTTATTTTCAAAGATGGCGTAGAGAAAATACGAAAAAACTAAAATATCTCGAGAACGGCTAGTTCTAGTGTAATGGGGTTAGTCTTATTCTTTTCGTCGTTAAAAATTACGTATTAAATCAGCATTTAATGGATATATTTGAGTATACCCAGTTTTTTATTTTAGATTTTGGCAATTTTTGCGGGCCATTTTGCAAAAAAAGGCAGGTTCTTTTTTTCTGCATCGTACCAAAATCTAATCAGCAGCAGGGTGACCTATACGTGACTCATCTACCGAATTTTGTGAAATTCGGTCCATTAGTTTTTCAGCTACAGTGGATACAAGCTTTTGCGGGCCATTTCACAAAAAAGGCGGGTTCTTTTATTCCGAATCGTACCCAAAATTAATCAGCACCAGTCCCGGCCACAAGTGACTTACCTACAAAATTTTGTGAAATTCGGTCCATTAGTTTTTTAGTTAGAGTGGATACAAAATCTGCACACACAGACACACACACACACAGACGTCACGCTAAAAATGTTTTTTTCGTATTCTAGAGGTCTCGAAACGTGTAGATCCGTCGAAAACTCGAGTTGCGATTTTCGGCATAATTCCAATACTTTCCCTATACATTACCATGTATTGCAGGGAAAGTAAAAATCTGATGTGGGCAGCACATGACTTTCCCTGCAGACTTATTTATATCCATGTTTACTTTATTTTAATTAAATTTAATTCACTTTTGATTCAATTTTCGTTCTTATTTGATAACTGGATTTCTTTTCAAAGGTGGCGTGGAGAAAATACGAAACAACTAAAATATCTCGAGAACGGCTTGTCCTAGTGTAATGGGGTTGGTCTTATTCTTTTCTTCGTTAAAAAGTACGCATTAAACAAGCATTTAATGGATATATTTGAGCATACGTAGCTTTTTAGTTTAGATTTTGATAATTTTTGCGGGCCATTCTGCAAAAAAAAGGCAGGTTAGTTTTTTCTGAATCGTACCAAAATCTAATCAGAACCAGGGTGACCTATACGTGACTCATCTACCGAATTTTGTGAAATTCGGTCCATTAGTTTTTCAGCTATAGTGGAAACAAGCTTTTGCGGGCCATTTCACAAAAAAGGCGGGTTCTTTTATTCCGAATCGTACCCAAAACTAATCAGCACCAGCCCCGGCCACAAGTGACTCACCTACAAAATTTCGTGAAATTCGGTCCATTAATTTTTTAGTTAGAGTGGAAACAAAATCTGCACAGACAGACACACAGACAGACACACAGACAGACACACAGACACACAGACAGACACACATACAGACGTCACGCTATAAATGGTTTTTTCGTATTCTAGAGGTCTCGAAACGTGTAGATCCGTCGAAAACTCGAGTTGTGATTTTCGGCATGATTCCAATACTTTCCCTATACATTACCATGTATTGCAGGGAAAGTAAAAATCTGATGTGAGCAGCACATGACTTTCCCTGCAGACTTATATTAACGTTATCTTTATTTTAACTAAATTTATTTCACTTTTAATTCAATTTTCGTTTTCATTCGGTACCCGGGCTTATTTTCAAAGGTAGCGTAGGGAAAGTACGAAAAACTAAAATATCTCGAGAACGACTAGTCCTAGTGTAATGGGGTTGGTCTTATTCTTTTCGTCGTTAAAAATTACGTATTAAATCAGCATTTAATGGATATATTTGAGTATACCCAGTTCTTTAGTTTAGATTTGGACGATTTTTGCGGGCCATTTTGCAAAAAAAGGCAGGTTATTTTCTTCTGAATCGTACCAAAATCTAATCAGCACCAGGGTGACCTATACATAACTCATCTACCGAATTTTGTGAAATTCGGTTAATTAGTTTTTCAACTACAGTGGATACAAGCTTTTGCGGGCCATTTCACAAAAAAGGCGGGTTCTTTTATTCGGAATTGTACCCAAAACTAATCAGCACCAGCCCCGCCTACAAGTGACTTACCTACAAAATTTTGTGAAATTCGGTCCATTAGTTTTTTAGTTAGAGTGGATACAATATCTGCACAGACAGACAGACACACAGACACACAGACACACAGACAGACACACACACAGACGTCACGCTAAAAATGGTTTTTTCGTATTCTAGAGGTCTTGAAACGTGTAGATCCGTCGAAAACTCGAGTTGTGATTTTCGGCATGATTCCAATACTTCCCTATACATTACCATGTATTGCAGGGAAAGTAAAAATCTGATGTGGGCAGCACATGACTTTCCCTGCAGACTTATATATACATTCTCTTATTTTAATTAAATTTAATTCACTATTAATTCAATTTTCGTTCTCATTTGGTAACTGGACTCATTTTCAAAGGTGGCATAGAAAAAAATACGAAAAAAACTAATATATCTCGAGAACGGCTAGTCCTAGTGTAATAGGGTTGGTCTTATTCCTTTCTTCGCTAAAAATTACGCAATAAACAATCATTTAATGGATATATTTGAGCATACGTAGCTTTTTAGTTTAGATTTTGACAATTTTTGCGGGCCATTCTGCAAAAAAAGGCAGGTTATTTTTTTCTGAATCGTACCAAAATCTAATCAGCACCAGGGTGACCTATACGTGGCTCATCTACCGAATTTTGTGAAATTTGGTCCATTAGTTTTTCAGCTAGAGTGGATACAAGCTTTTGCGGGCCATTTCGCAAACAAAAGGCGGGTTCTTTTATTCCGAATCGCACCCAAAACTAATCAGCACCAGCCCCGGCCACAAGTGACTCACATACAAAATTTCGTGAAATTCGGTCCATTAATTTTACTTTCCCTGCAATACATGGTAATGTATAGGGAAAGTATTGGAATCATGCCGAAAATCACAACTCGAGTTTTCGACGGATCTACACGTTTCAAGACCCCTAGAATACTAAAAAACCATTTTTAGCGTGACGTCTGTGCGTGTGTCTGTGTGTCTGTCTGTCTGTCTGTCTGTCTGTCTGTCTGTCTGTGTGTCTGTCTGTGTGTCTGTCTGTCTGTCTGTGCAGATTTTGTATCCACTGTAACTAAAAAACTAATCGACCGAATTTCACAAAATTTGGTAGGTAAGTCACTTGTGGGCGGGGCTAGGGCTGATTAGTTTTGGGTACGATTCGGAATAAAAGAACCCGCCTTTTTTTGCGAAATGGCCCGCAAAAGCTTCTATCCACTCTAGCTGAAAAACTAATGAACCGAATTTCACAAAATTCGGTAGATGACTCACGTATAGGTCACTCTGGTGCTGATTAGATTTTGGTACGATTCGGAAAAAAATAACCTGCCTTTTTTTGCAAAACGGCCCGCAAAAATCTTCAAAATCTAAACTAAAGAACTTGGTATACTTAGATATATCCATTAAATGCCCGTTTAATACGTAATGTTTAACGACGAAAAGAATAAGACCAACCCCATTACACTAGGACTAGCCGTTCTCGAGATATTTTAGTTTTTCGTACTTTCCCTACGCCACCTTTGAAAATAAGCCCGGTTACCGCATGAGAACGAAAATTGAATTAAAAGTGAATTACATTTAATAGAAATAAATAGAACGTGGATATAAGTTTGCAGGGAAAGTCATGTGCTGACCACATCAGATTTTTTTAGTTAGAGTGGAAACAAAATCTGCACAGACAGACACACAGACAGACACACACACAGACGTCACGCTATAAATGGTTTTTTCGTATTCTAGAGGTCTCGAAACGTGTAGATCCGTCGAAAACTCGAGTTGTGATTTTCGGCATGATTCCAATACTTTCCCTATACATTACCATGTATTGCAGGGAAAGTAAAAATGAGTGAAAACTCAAAGAAAATAAAAATTGAAAATTAAAGCAGAATTTACAAGGAAAGCTGGGAGAATGGCAATTTAATTACTAACAACAGTGAGAACCTTCAGTGTTTGGTATGCAAGCAAATTTTGTCTGGACCGAAGAAGTACAATGTTAAACGACATTACTCAACAATGCACGAGAACAAGTAAGCAAGACATAAGGAAGAAGCTCGACACGCACTGGTTGCAGACTTCAAAATGAAATTAAAACAACAAACGGGTACGGTTAGTAAAGTCTTACAAAATCAGTCATCTTCTCTGTACGCCTCCTGCGCTGTGTCGCTTGAACTTACAAAGGCAAAAAAAGCCTTCACTGAAGGCAGTCTGGTTAAAAAGTGTGCTATAATGGCAAAGGCTTTTGGAGATGCTAAATTGGCTGAGAAATTTTAATCAGTGCCACTTTCCAACCAAACTGTACAGCGAAGGGTCAATGATATGGGAGAACAAATAGAAACATCGCTGCTGAGATTGGTTAAAGAAAGCATGCATTTCTAGATATGCGTTGATGCACTGACCAGTCAGATGTCAGTCAGCTATTAATATTTGTACGCACCACCTTCAAAGACTTCATCAGTATATATGAGCTACTTGATGTCTGATCTCTTCAAAGAACAACAAAAGGGGGGGGGGGTATTTATGGTGCTGTTAAAGAAACTGTCGACAGAGTCGGAGGCTTCAGTAAATGTTCAGACATTGTGACAGACTGGGCACCAGAAATGACACAGGAGAAGACAGATCTGCCGGGATTGCTTAAAGAAAATGGCGTAACGTGTCATATGAACTACTATCTCATTCACCAGAGAGCGTTATATGGAAAATCAATGAAGAAAACTCAAGTTTTTAAACTTGTTGAAATTATTAATATGTTAAAAGGTGGAAATCGAGCCCTTTCGCATAGATAACTGAAGCAGTTTTTGCTGGAAATTAAGGCTGAATATGAAGACTTGCTGCTGTACAACAAATCAAGGTGGCTAAGTGCAAGGAAGTGCCTTGATTGGTTTTTTGCTATTCGAAAGGAAATCCCTGAATTCCATAATAAGCCTGTCTCGTCTGATATCACAGAACTAGAAGAAGATATTCAAAGCCGTAGAATTTTAAAAGCAGTTAGCTTTCCAAACAGACATGACAAATCACCTTAACACCTTAAACCTGAGTCTTCAAGGAAGAAACCAGGTGGTATCAGATATGGTGGGAATTGTTATTGGATTTCAAAACAAGTTAAACATTTTCAAACGTTCTTTGAAAAACAATGAATTAACACATTTCTCTTGCTGTCTACACTTAGCGGCGGAGAAAGACCAGAAAACTATAGACTTTTCAGATTTCAGTGCACACATTTAAGAGATCATTGAAGAATTCAACACACTGTTTCAGGAAACTGAAACACTGAAAAGCAGTGTACAGCTTTACATGAATCCTCTACAGTCAAGGGTGCCCCAATCGTAAGGTGCAACAATCGAGGAACAAAAACCCCACTTACAACTTGAGTTGTGCAATCTACAAGCCGATACGTTCCTACAGACCAGACAAGAAAAGGGATCACATTTTATAAACTGCTATCCAGAGAAAAGTACCCAAACTTAAGACAATTTGAACTAAAAATGACTTCAATGTTTGGGAGCACATACATATGTGAAAAACTCAGACCACACCACAGACCCGAAGGTTTACTGTAGCTTAATGTGTGGCCGGACACATACATAAGTGTTTTCTGCTATGAAATTCATTAAAAATCCTTGCTGGATCTTCTGAGATTATCAACAACAGAGCTGGAGGTGGACATTCGTTCATTGGTAAATGAACGAATGTCCTATTCTACAACTGATCGACCACAGTACTCCAACTAAAGTGTCCTCTTTTAACACTTTACAGCAAAGTTGAAAAGTGTTTATGACTTTGTTCATTCTGTCTGTCTGTCTGTCTGTCCGTTAGCACGATAACTGCCGTAAAAATGACTTAATCAAAATGAAATTTTAGTATGTTGTTCAGACGGTCTGTGGGACCTATGGGAATATAAATGAAGAATATCACCCAATTAGTTTTAGATTTAACCCGGGTTGAAGAAATGAAATACATTGAACCCTATGGGACCTAATTTTTCAAACATTTTTTAAGCGGATTTAAAATTCACAAATTGCTTCGAAAATTTTAGGTAATATTCAAATTCTCCCATAAAATATATAAAAAAATTCAGCAAAATATATTCAGTAGTTTTTTAAATAAAAATAAAATAATAATTACATCTCTTATATGAAGAGATCACGTGACCATGATATGAAAAGATCACGTGACCCACTTCATAACGAAATCTGGCATTCATCTTGTCTCAAAATCGTGATTTTTAAAGTTTATTTTAATACATATTGAGTGTTGTATACCTCCTAAAACCGCTTTATTTTTGGCTAAATTCTGTGCATCTACATACTGAAACAACGCAATGAAATTATATTTGAGTTTAAATGACCATCCAAATTTGATTATTTCTACAACACAGCCTATTTTTCACTTATGTAAAATGTAAACAGCAAAATATGTAGAATAAGTTGTATAAGAATTACTGCATTTCTTTAACGCAAAATTATGTAGCTCATGGAGTCTGCATAACTGATATGAATGAAATATTCCTTGATTTTATAGAGAGAAGGATGATTTTTTTCGATGAAGTTTTAAGCATAGAGTTTAATTACTTGTAACTCCATGGTCTGAAGTTTTTAAATAAAATAAATTTGTAGTATTGTGATGAATGAAATGAATGGGAAAATGTTATGAATGAAATGCTGCTTTTATAGAGAGAGCCAGGCGTGTTATATTTCGATGGAGCCATTTGAATAAATTGCAGTTGTTTTTGATGAAGTTTTCAAATATAATAAATTATTGTTGTATTATGATAATGTTAGAAATATTACCGAGGAGCCAGGCAATTTATATTTAATTGACGTCATTTGAATGAAGTTCATTTATTTCGATGAACTTTTAAGTTTTCAAATATAATAAATTAATGTAGTACATATTGTGATAATTTTTAAAATATTACCGAGCAATGTATCGCATTTTAGAGATGTTTATATGAAATTGCATTGAAGTTGGAAAGTGTTTCATAATCAATGCTTTATGCATGATTGATCTTTCTTGTTAAGTTTTGTTTTGACTACAATGTTAAAATGTAATTGTTCTGGGTATAATAGTTTCTGTTTATTTTTAATTTCTCTTTTTTATGCAATTGTAAAATAGTGTTTTTAGCAATTAAAATGATTAAACCTTTGTTTCAATTAAACTGTGCATATTATTTCATACTGGTACCTTTGTTCTATTTACAGAATTTTAAAGAAAATTGGCCTATTATTAAAGTGCGACCCGCAATCATGCCTAAGGTTTCCAATGTGGCGCTCGAGCTCTTAGAAGTCGGAAACCCCTTGTCTAAGGGATCCAATATCCAAATCCCTTAATGCCTATTTTAAGGATAGATGCCTATATATGCCTCTTTTAAAGGTCAGTGCCTATATATGTCTACTTTAAAGAGTTGGTCTATATTTTATTTATTTTCCCTGCTTTTATTTATCATTTCATTAAATAATTTTTATGCCGTTTCTCCATTATTTCTTATAATCTGCAATATCACGCCCGCCGTGCGGATGTACATGAATTGCGTAAATGGACTGATTGGCCAATGCAGCCGGTCAAAGACGCTAATTAAGCAGCGTATCACGCCGTCCGTCCTAAAAAGAAGTTAAATTCTGATTGATGGATCGTGTAGATAACTCCCCACATTTTCGTATGCTCTTTGATATATCTTAGCCGCTGTTCAACCGATTTAACATGCAATTTTTACTCTCAATTAGTGCGTTTCGCGACCGTTGAGCGGGTGTATAAGGTTTGCATAAGCTGACTGAGCGGCCAATGTGCCCGTTTTTAACAAAGGCCACTTATCGGCTAAACCATCTAGGACAACGGCGCTCATTTACAACGTATCTCGCCGACTACGTGGCTGCACCCGGATCGAAAACGTCCATAGTTAGTTCGTTAGTGGCTTTTGTTGATGTTTCTATCGAGCCTATTTGTTAAGTGGCCGCTTGCTCTAACGGAACGAAGTACCTGCAATGCGCCAACGATGTATACTTAGGGTGTATCACACCCATAGAGTGGAGCTACTCGGATTGCATAAATACACTAAGCATCCTATGTGCATCCTAAGATGGGACCTATTAATAAAGGGTTTTTGCAGCCGGAGCTCACTGCGCGTGCGCAGTAGGTCAAAAGTAGTATCTAAAACACCTTACGAGCACACCTATATTTTTAATACTAAAAACTATATTTTATAGCTCATTATTATCTTTTTTATATATAAAAAAAGGTATCGATCCATTTTAATATTAAAAACATGATTTTATATCAAAATAAGGCCTTTTTTACATTTAAACCGAATTTTAACTTTTTTTTAGATAAATGCGTGAAAAAAGAGATCAAAGATAGGCTGCCCCATATTGGGGCTACCTCATACATAGGATGAAATTAAATAAATGCGTGAAAAAAAAAGAGGACTTCTAAATAAATAGAAGTCCTCTAAGCTTTAAAATAAATGGGGGGACCGTTAGTCCCCCCATAAAATTACGGTGAAAAAAATTATTTTCAAAGTTTTTTTAGAAAATAAAAAGGATTTATATGAAAAAAGAGGAAATGAATCCTCTAAATAAACTTTAAAATAATCTTAATATAAGATCTTCATTACAAAGTGACTCAAAATATATTGAAACGCGTCCGTAATTTACGGACGTGTTTTATAGAGTTATTTATGGACTGAGTTTTTTAAGACCCTCGATATGGAAATCCTACATTATTTCTAAATCTTCTTAACATCATGGGTATTTTATCTTCATCATACCATATTTCATTTATTCTAGGTAAATATATTAATTCAGTTAAAGATGTAATATCGTTTTCTCTACAATATAATTTATTTAAATTAGTTAAATTTTTTATACCTTTAAGAGATGTAATATCGTTTTCACTACAAGATAGTATTTCTAAATTAGTTAAGTTTTCTATACCTTCAAGTGAAGTTAATCTATTATCTACACAATATAATTCTTTTAAATTAGTTAAATTTTTTTATTCCTTCAAGAGATGTAATATCGTTTTCACTACAAGATAGTATTTCTAAATTAGTTAAGTTTTCTATACCTTCAAGTGAAGTTAATCTATTGTTATTACAATTTAATGTTTCTAAATTCGTTAAATTTTCTATTCCTTCAAGAGATGTTAATTTATTTCCTCTACATTTTAATACTTTTAAATTCGTTAAATTTTCTATTCCATCAAGAGATTTTAATCTATTATCTTTACAATCTAATGTTTCTAAATTTATTAAATTTTTTATTTCATCAAGAGATGTTAATTTATATCCCTCACAATATAATTCTTTTAAATTAGTTAAATTTTCTATTCCTTCAAGAGATGTATCACAATATAATATAAAAATAGATTTCACTTCAGTAGGATTCTCTATATTTAAGAAAGACATAGTTTTTTTCTCCATACCATTATTATATATAACATCCATTTATATAGAAACATTTTTATTAAATATTTATTTATCATCTTTGCTAGTTAATTGTCTCAAAATATAAACACACACTCTCTAGACTGATTTAACTTCATATATCTCTTCAATAATTTTCTCTTGGTAAGGTTCTATTTCATGATGACCAAACTTTTTATTTAATTCACTCATCTGTATAGCTTGTACTTTTTTCCAATAAACATTAAAAAAGTGATCAGGTAATAACTCAAATTTATATTTAATCAAATAACAAAAATCTAATTTATGCATAAATTCTTCTATAAAATTTTCACTAAATGTTTGATATCTAGTTATATACAACCAATTTAAATCATCTTTTAATACTCTCATGGTATCTTCTGTAAGTTTTTGAAATATTGATACTTTATATAAATCTAAATTATCAGAAAATTTTATGATAAATTCGTTACTTAAAGTTTGATATTGAGATATGTTTACCCAATCTACTTTATCTTTACATTTTTCTATAAAATCTTCTGATAATTTTTGATATCTAGAAATTTTACACCAATCATCAGGTTGAGCAAATTCTTCAATAAAAGATTCAGACAGTGTTGAATATTGTAAAACTAAATCCCAATTTACATGATCTTTAAGATTTCTAATTACATCTTCAGATAAATTATTTCTAGAAAATTCATTCCAATCAATATCCATTTATTAGAAAGAAATTTTTTCATTATGCATATAAGGTTTTAAAGCGTTACCATCACATTTTATCTTTAATGTGATGATATCATCACGTTTACCATAAACAAAACAGGTTACTACATCTCTATTAACATTTAAAATTTCCTTACCATTGATTTCCAGTGATATCAGTGGACTTTTATCATATATATATTTACTTTCTACTGTATCATATATATCTATATATATGGAAATTTTCATATACATATCGGTAGATAATCGCATCTCTTGATCCAGTAATTTTGAGCTCATCATGTTGAAATTTACTTTTTTATAATCCCCATCTGTATGAAAATCATCTATTATAGTAACCCAGATATCTCTATTATCTAAATATATTTTATTGACAGCATCGTTATCATTTTCAGGTTCAGAAACATTTGTAATTATTTTATATTTTGCATCAAATTTATCATTCTGTAATATTAATGAATTTTTTTCAAAATATCTTTTATTCACAACATTTTTTTCATCTTTAGGATCTGCAACATTTCCTATTCTTTTTCCTTTTGCATCAAAAACTTTTCCTTCTAAAGAATGTAAAGTTGTATCATTTAATTCTTTTATTCTCTTGCCTGTTTCTACAGTAAAGGATAAAAAACTCTCATCATATTTAGTTTCTATATGATCTCTCAATTCATGATGATTATTCTCTATTTTATTCAAAACAAAACTTTTAGTGGTTGAATCTAAATCATCTATAGGATTTTCACAATTTTTTAAAATTCTATTTTCCATATCATAATTTCCATCATTCATTAATTTAAAACCTATACCAGGAGGTCCAATAGGTCCTTCTTTCCTTTGATCATCATAAGGTGGATAATAAGCACTCATTTATTTAATTTTAAGATTTTAAACTCTTAACCATTGTTATAGTTTTATTTTTTAAATTTATAAAACATCTCTTTCTTTCTTTAAAAATAAAATAAAACTTATATTCCTTTTGACTATTCGTTATCCAATTAAATTCAATATCTAAATTATTTAAATCGGTATAGTTTTCATGATTTGATGAGTCAAAAGGTAAAATAGGATACAGTTTACCAAAATTCTCCTTATTTATCAAAGGTCCTGTTTCTGTATTATTATCGTAAAATCCTTCATGTAAAAGAGCTTCATACACTCTACTATAATCTTTATTGGCAAAATTTGTCTTATAACGCATAAGAGGAACTTGTTTATTATTAATCATCAACCAGGATTCTGCCATATTTATATTATCAAATATCATATTATTTTTTTCATAATTACTATCTCTTTCAACATATTGAGGAATAACATAGACACTTAAAACTTCATCTGACGCTGTAGTTGCTGTCACAGATCCACTGTTGCTTCTATATGGACCTACCATCTTAAATCTATATCGATCCCAATTTACCTCTATATCTTTATTAGATAGATATGATTCCAGAAACAAGCTTTCTGCAGAATTTTTTAATTCTATATAAGGTAAATGCAAGGTTAAACCTTCAACTACTACCTTATAATTTTCGTTTCTTATATTAGTATATATCATATTTTTATTTTCATTTCTTTGAATTTCTATTTTCACTTCAAAACCTGAAATTATCTTTTCATATTCTCTAAAGAAATCGATTATATCTTTTAAAGGTGTCCATATTTTAATGACATTGCTATCTTTCGTTAGTTCCCATCTCTTTACGAATCCTTCGTTATAATCTTTATTCATTTTCAAATTATTAAAAAATTCAGTTATTTTAGTAGTATCTTCTAAAGTACCATCATATTTGAACTCATTACGGTCAGCTGAATCAGATGTATCTAGATAAAAAAATTCATTTTGAGCTTGTGATGTTACATAATCAGGAGTATAATGAATTAATCTTAAAACATGATTCATGATTGAAAAATTTGACTGTGTATTTGATTCAATTTCAGTATCTCCTATATGTACTTTTAAAGTTTTGATAAAACCTCCACCATTTACCAGACTCACATTTTCGTTTCCAATGGATGATTTATCATTTTTTGTAATTTTTAATTTTTGTTCAAGATATCCTCTAGAATATAAAATTTTTGCTTTAGTATCATTAATATGAAAAACATAGGTGGCATTCTCATCTGAACTATGTTCTTTTGGATGAATTTCTCTTAATTCATAACTTTTAATGTGATCATTATAATAATAACGAGTATCACTTAAATCATAAATCATTTATTTAGGAAGAATTTTTAAACCACCTCCTTTCTTTTTCATAGAAAATATTTCATTTAATATATTCTTAGGTTTCAATAAAACCTTTAAAAATCCTAGTATTTTTTTAATTTTTCTTCTATTCATTTATTTAAGAAGAAATAAAATTAAATTCTACAGCTCCTTTATTTAAATCTATTAATTCACCTTTTTGATTAGTAATCCTCATTTTTATTCTTTCAACAGGATCCACTTTAACAGGAAAAAATATCCAATTATTAAATTCTTTTGAAATTATACTACCTGGAGGGTTTTTATTAGTGAAAGAATATATAACTTCTGAATTATATTGATTTATTAAAGATCCTTTTACAACATCACAGTGAATATAAATATTATCATTTCCATTAGATATATCAGCAATATGTTCAATTTCAATCTCTGTTTCTTCATCATAACTTCCATATGTCGGTTTTAAAAAGCCTATAATTTTATGAAAGTTACTTTCTGTAAAATCAATTACCCAATTTTTTTTCAGTTTAATAGATATTCTTTGTCTTGCTTCAATAATACCAAATTTCACAGGTGGATCCTTACCAAATATTTTCATCATATACTCATTTAAACCTCTTACAGTATAATTACCATTTGAGATAATAATTGTTATATCTGTGTCTAAATCTGTGTCTAAACTGATTTTTATATCTTTGTCTAATGTATACATTCTAAATTTGTTATTTCCATAATTCTTACTTATATTAAACCAGGAAACTTCCATAGAGAATGAGTGTAAAGCTAATTTTTTTATTTTAAGAGGTGTAATAAAATTTACAGTAAATTCCTCTGATTTCTCATGACCTTCAGATTTTAATTTTATCATTTATACATAACAAAATTTTCATTATAGTCACTAGGTTTTTGTGTAGGAAATGATTTGAGAACATTTTTAGGTGATATACCTTTATTCCTTTCTCTTATATATTTCATACAAAATATACCACATTTCACAGATGAAGGTTTCTGTAAAAAACTATCATTATAACCTATTTTTTTATTAGATGTAACAAGAAATGATTTAATATTTTTAGGAATATAGTCCTTCTTCATATTGTCATATTCACCAAACGGATCAAAATATTCCACATATTTATATTTAGGATCATTATAATAACAAACCCAATGAGTTCCGGGACCTGTTGATACATCTAAATTAATTATTCCATTTTCAAATTTTCCTATTGTTTTAGGTAATAAATCGGAGGTAAACACACCTCTAAATCCTTTTTCATTTTTCATATTTTCTATAATCATTTTGTCGCTAATTCCCACTGTTGATATATTCCCTTTCCAAGTTTTTTTTTTCCCAGATCCCTTTTTTTGCATAGCTGAACTAGCTAATCCTGATAAAGCACCTGTTGCTAATGCTGGAACTGCTAATTTAGCAGCGGTTATTAATGAGGGTATAAGTGCCGCTAGAAATGGTAAAAATCCTCCATTTTTATCTAATTGAGTTTTACTGATTGTAATTCTTTTTTTATCATTAATATGATTAATTTGAGTTTTAGTTAAATACATCTCATGATTAGGAGTTTTAGATTTATCTATTTGTAATGTTACTTCTTCTTTATTTTTAAAAGCTGATTTAAGTTTATTTTTCTGACCTTCACTCAAATAAACTTTATTTTTTATCATTTATTAACAGAGAAATTGTTTATGATATCGTTGTACATCATTATAAGTCATTTCTTTATTTTTTAATAACATATCTAACAATAAAGTTACTTGATTATACAATTTCTTTGATTTACTTCCGTTACATATTTTTTCTGTTAAATTTGATAATACATTCAATCCTTTACCTACCTTCATTTCTTTACTACTTATCATATTTAATCTATGCATATAATTTTGCAACATATTTTCTTTATTTTTAATTTCTTTTATATCATTCTTTTTCTGGTTTAATTCCTCCTCTGAAAAATTTTTAGCCCTAGAAATTGTACTTTTTAAGTTGCCTCTTTTCTTAGATAATCCTTCTTTTAACTGTTTAGCTCTTCCATACATCTCCTCTAATTTTTCTTGATCATTTAAAAATACTGACGGTCTGTATAATTTTTCCTCTTTTAAATATTTTAAATTAAAATTTTTATCGATATCATAAGTATAAGATACTAATTCTTTCACAGCTTCAATAGGCTCTTCTATAGATGGAAATGTAATATTTTCTACAACATTTTGAATACTTTTCACAACTTCTTTATTTGATTTTTCATATTTTTCAATTTCTTGAGTGACTGGTTTATGAAATTCCTCTAAGGTTTTTTGAATACCTATTTTTTCTTTTAGTTGATCTTCATTATTCTTTCTTATTTCTTTTTCTATTTTTACTATTTTAATTGAATCTTTTATTTGCTTTAAAAACTTGTGTTTCCGTCCTTTTTCTAAGTTCATTTATGTAATATTATTTTTTTACTGCAGCAAATTTTATTTTTACTGCTAGTAAATTATGATAAAAATTAAAGATTACACAGAACCAGAAGAATTACCTGATCCTAAACAACATCCTTTGTTACCTAAACATCCATTTAGATTGCTTATAGTAGGATCTTCAGGTTCAGGTAAAACAAATTTACTGTTAAATTTGATTTATGATTTATTATTTTTTGATACATTATATATATGTGCAAAAGATTTATACGAACCTAAATATTCTAAATTACAAGAAAAATATACATTGTTTGAAGATATAGAAAGAGAGGATATTTTGAAATGTAAGAATATAAAAAATAAGAAAAGATTATTAAAATTTTATGATAAATTCAAAAAAAAAGTATTATTTTCTTCAGATCAAAATTTTATTACTGTAGATGATTTAAATCCTACATTAAAGAATTTAGTTATTTTTGATGATTGTGTGACTGAGAAAGATCAAAAAAACATTCAAGAATTATTTATCAGAGGTAGAAAGAAAACGCATCCCTTATTTATTTATCTCAGTCATATTTTTTAACACCTATAGATATAAGAAAGAACTGTAATTACTTTATATTTTTCAATCTACAACCAAAAGAAATTCAACAGATTATAAGAGAGATAGATGGTTTATTAAGTACTGAAGAATTCAAACAAATGTATAATAAAAGTGTTCAAGAAAAATATGATTTTTTTATGTTAGATTTAGTGAATTCAGAAATGAGATACAGGAAAAAATTTAATCCTATATAAATGGATGTATATTTAGAAAAAGATTATATGTTTACAGAAAGAGTAGAAATTTGTATCAAAAGATAAGTATTTCATTATCAGTAAGTAAGGTTATTCTAAGTGGAACAGGTTTATCAGCAATAGCCTTTCTACCTCTTGCATTTTTAAGTTTATCAGTTGGTATAGTAGAAGCCATAGATCTCACATTAAAAATAGCAGAAAGGAAAGAAGAATATAGACATTGTTATAATTTTTATAAAGAACTCATTAATTCGTTTAAAGCTAAGGATATGACAGAAGAAGAAATTTATATGTGTGAAAAGGATTTCATAAAAAGTTTAAAATTTAATCCAGTTGAAAAATACGTAAAACAAATGCAATTGAATGGATATAAATTTCTAAATAAATAAATGGTTTGTAAAAAGAAAGGTGGTGATATTGTTGGATGGATACAAGATAAAGTAAATCTTCCAGAAATGCATTTACCAGGATATCAATATTGTGGTCCAAATACAAAATTAGAAAAAAGATTAAAAAGAGGTGATCCAGGAATAAACAGAGTTGATAAAGCATGTAAAAAACATGATATTGAATATAATAAAACAAAAGATACAAAACAGAGACATGTTGCTGATCAAAAATTAATAGATGATCTAAATGATATACAAGATCCAACATTTCAAGAAAGATTAGCTAGAGGAATTATTAAACCTATTATTAAAGTTAAAAAAACTTTTGGATTAGGTCTTTCTATATATTGTGTCAAGTGTAAAGATAAAACCCCAACTAAAAATTATCATAAAACTACTTCTAAAAATAATAAACCAGTTGGTAAAGGTATCTGTACTATTTGTGGAAGTAAAAAGAATACTTTTTTAGGAATTTAAAAGAGGTCTATTATAATCCAGAATCAGGTTATTGTGGAATTAATGAATTGAAAAGAAAAACAGGGTTACCTAATGTTGAAGAATTTTTACATGAACAAGATGTATATACTAGATATAAACCTGTCATTCGTAAATTTAAAAGAAGAAGAGTTTATGTTCCAAACAGTAATAATCAATTTGACGCTGATTTGTTATTTATAAAAAATTATAGCAAATATAATGATGGAACTAATTATTTGTTAACGGTTATAGATGCTTTTAATAAATATGCTTGGGCTTTTCCTATAAAAAGAAAAACATCTGAAGAAGTTATACAAGGCTTTAAACAAGTTTTTAAAGAAAAAATACCAAAATTCATTTTAACAGATGAAGGTACTGAATTTACAGGGAAACAGACACAAAAATTATTTAAAGATAATAATATACATTGGTTTACAACTAAAAATAAAGAAATAAAATCTGCAATAGCTGAGAGATTTAATAGAAGTATAAGAGAAAAAATTATAAAATATATGCATGCTAACAATACTAAAAGATATATTGATGTATTACCTAAATTACTTAAAAATTATAACAATTCATATCATAGATCAATAAAAATGACACCTGTTGAGGCTAGAGAAAATGAATCTCAAGTTTATAAAAATTTATATACTAAAAAGAATATGAAAAAACCTAAATTTAAGATAGGAGATAGTGTTAGAATATCTACAATTAAGAAAACATTCAGGAAAGTAGATGATTCTACATTCACTGAAGAGATTTTTATAATTTCTGAAGTATTGAAAACAGATCCAATTACTTATCGATTAAAAGATTTAAACAGTAAAGAAATTGAAGGAACTTTTTATGAAAATGAAATGGTAAAATATAATAAAAAAGATGATGTATATAAAATTGAAAAAATCATAAAAAAGAAAGGAAATAAGTATTTTGTAAAATGGCTAGGATATCCATATGAATTTAATAGTTGGACATCTGAATTAGTTTAATAAGATGATAATAAATGAATGTAGATAATAAGATGAAATTAATCTATGATTCGGAAGAAGAAGAATATTTTTATGTTATCGATTACGAAAGTTTAAAACAAAGATATAATAGTAGAGTTTGTTATTTTAATCGATTAAGAAGGAGATATAATATTTCTCAAGAAGTTGAGGATATGTTTTTAAAATTTTTAGATTTTATGTATTATGAAAAATCAATTAACTATTACTATTTTATGAAAAAGATTTGTGATATTTTTAATATTGAAAATAATGTAAAAGTTCAAAAAGTTAAAAAGAAATATGAAAAAATATGGAATGATTTCTTACAAAGTATTTCAAGAAATGTTTCCTAATAAATGGAGGTTACAAAAAAGTGCATACACTGTTTGACTATGAAATCAGTAAATGAGTTTTACATATATCATAGAAATGGAAAAATTAATTCCCAAAGTCGTTGCAAATGTTGTGAATCCATAATTAAATATAAAAAATATATATGTGAATGTGGAAAGCAATATACATATACACACAAAAAGAGACATTTGAAAAGTAATTATCATAGTAAGCATCTTCCAGAAAAAAGTATTACAAAAAATGTTTCCTAATAAATGGAGTTTACATTAAAGTCAAAGACTATTAATGAACTTAGAAAAGTAGTAAAATTATTGAATATTAAACAACCTAAAGGTTGTAAGAAGGTTGATTTAATTAAATTATTAACTAAATATATCAGAAAAACAGGTGAATATAAACCTGTTTTAGTAGATTTATTAAATTTAGATTTGTCAGCATACTTGGAAAAAAAGAGAAAAATATTTATTGATAAACCTAAAAAACGTAAAAAAATTAAAAAGATTTTTGATTCTTTTAGTTTAAGATTTGATAAAAATGATTTTAAATCTGTCTTTCCTGAAGAAAATGTATTTACAGTAGAAGAAAATCTTGAAAAATTATTTACAGAAGATAGAAAATGTCGTATATGTGGTAAATATTATGAAGATGAAGAAGAACATATAAAGAAAGACTTAATGATTAAAAGATCAAAACAAAAAAGAAAATGTATTATTTGCGGTATATATTATAAACATTTAGATAATCACATATCAAGTCGAAAACATAAAAAAGCATTAGATGAAGGTAATGTAGAAATTAAGGAATATGAAACTACTTATAAATCTAGATTAAGATCATACAGAATTAATAATTATAATAATATTAAAATCCCTCTAGAATTTTTAGAAGAGAAAAGAAAGGTTGTAATAGAAAAAATAAAGCATATTATGAAAGAATTTAATGGAATAAAGGTAAATTTTAAATTGTTTTGTTTGTATAAATTAAATGAAGAAATTCAAGAATTTACATTCAAAACTGAGAATCAAATTATATTAAAATCTAATGATTTACATACTTTTTATGATTATGTTATTGACAACTTAATAAATGAATCTGATGATTTTATATCAAAAGGATCTGGTTGGAGTCTTGAAGAAATTAAATTTTTGGAATTGAGAATAAATAAGTATCAACCCTTGAGAGGATCAAGTTATATTGATTTATCTGAAAACATTAAATCTAAACAAGCTATAATAAATGTAAAAAATAAAGATAATAAATGTTTTATGTGGTCTATATTATCAGCAATTCATCCTGTAAAAAAAAATCCTCAAAGAGTGTCAAAATATGAACAATATAAAGATGAATTAAATTTTAAAGGAATTGATTTTCCTGTTTCATTAGACAATATTAAGAAATTTGAAAAACTAAATAATATATCTGTAAATGTTTATAGTTATGATAGTTCAATTTATCCACTTAGAATAACTAACAATAAATTAGAAAAACATGTAAACTTGTTTTATATGAAAGATCATTATTGTTGGATTAAAAATATGAATAGTTTGATCAGATCACAAATTAATAATAATCAAATATTTTTATGTGATAGATGTTTAAATCATTTTTATTCTGAGGAAAGATTAAAGATACATGAGGAATACTGTAAAGAGGCTGTCACAATTAATATGCCTAAAAAAGATGAAGTTATTCAATTTAAAAATCATGAAAGGAAAATGAGAGTACCATATACTATATATGCTGATTTTGAATCTCTCTTACCTAAAATTGATACATGTGAGCAAGATCAAACTAAATCATATACTGTGAAATATCAAAAACATGTAGCAGATGCATTTTGTTATTATATCAAATATGAAAAGGAATACTTTAAACCTCCTGTTGTTTATAGAGGACCAGATACAATCAAAAAGTTTGTATCTATGTTAAAAGAGGATACTCTTAAAATTGAAAAAATTATAGAAGACAAAACTAAAAAATATGAAAGTATCAAATCAATGATAGAGTTCAATGAAAATCATTATAAAAGAACTAATATTTGTCATATATGTAAAAATCAAATCTTAAATGATGAAAAAGTAATTGATCATTGTCATATAACTGGAAAATATAGAGGTCCTGCTCATAATGTTTGTAATTTAAATTATCAAATTCCAAAATTTATTCCAGTAAAAATTCATAATTTAACAGGTTATGATTCTCATTTGTTTATAAAAGAACTTGGATTTGATCAATCAAAAATAGATGTTATACCTAATACTGAAGAAAAATATATATCTTTCAGCAAAAAAATAGGAGGTATGAAATTGAGATTTATTGATTCATTTAAATTTATGTCTTGCAGTTTAGATAATTTATCAAAAAACTTGAGACCAGAAAATATTGAGTTGAATAAGTGTCCACCAAAAATACGAAAAATGAAATATATTAAATACTTAAAATCTAAATTTAGAGAGACATCATTACATTTTCCTGATGATAAATTAGATCTCATTACAAGAAAAGGTGTATATCCTTATGATTATATGGATTCTAGAGATAAATACAAAGAAACAGAATTACCTTCAAAAGATAAATTTTATAATAAATTGAATGAATGTAATATAACTGATGAAGAATATAAACATGCTCAACGTGTTTGGAAAGAATTTAATATAAAAAATTTAGGTGAATATACAGATTTATATGTTAAGACAGATGTATTAATTTTAACAGATGTATTTGAAAATTTTAGAGATGTTTGTTTAAAAACTTATAAATTAGATCCAGATTGGTATTTTACTGCTCCTGGTTTATCTTGGGATGCTATGTTAAAAATAACAAATGTTAAATTAGATTTATTAAATGATTATGATATGATTCTCATGATAGAAAAAGGTTTAAGAGGAGGTGTTTCACAATGTTGTAATAGATATGGAAAAGCTAATAATAAATATATGAAAAATTATGATAATAGTAAAGAATCTAATTATTTAATGTATTTAGATGCTAATAATTTATATGGATGGGCTATGAGTCAATATTTACCATATGGAGAATTTAAATGGTGTAATGATTATGAAAAAAATTACGTTAAACGCGAATTATATAATAATAAAATAAAAGATGAGATTGGATATATATTTGAAATTAGTTTAAGATATCCAAAAGAGTTACATGACTATCATTCAGATTTACCATTATGTCCTGAAAATAGAATTCCTGAAAATTCGAAACAAGGTAAGTTATTAACAACTTTACATGATAAAGAGAAATATGTAGTTCATTATAGAAGTTTAAAACAATATTTGAAAATGGGTTTAAAGGCTGTAAGAGTACATAGAGTATTGCAATTTAAACAATCAAATTGGTTAAAAAAATATATAGATTTAAACACTGAAATGAGAAAGAAAGCTGCTAATGATTTTGAGAAAGATTTTTATAAATTAATGAATAATTCCATATTTGGAAAAACTATGGAAAATATAAGAAAACGAATCGATGTTAGATTATGTTGTAATTATGATTAGTTAAAAAATTAATTGCTAAACCTAATTTCAAATGTAGAACTATTTTTGATGAAAATTTGGTAGCTGTTCACATGAAAAAAACAAAACTATATTTTAATAAACCGATTTATGTTGGAATGAGTATATTAGATTTATCTAAACATTTAATGTATGATTTTCATTATAATGTTATGAAACCAAGATATAAAGATAATATTAAGTTATTATATATGGATACAGATAGTTTTATATATGATATTAAAACAGATGACTTTTATGAAGATATGAAGTCTATGATTGATTATTTCGATACATCTGATTATCAAGTAAATAATCTGTATAATATGCCTAGATGTAATAAAAAAGTATTAGGTAAAATGAAAGATGAAAATAACGGTGTGATTATGGAAGAATTTGTAGGTTTAAGAAGTAAAATGTATTCAATAAGATTAGAAAAACAGAGTGTTGAAGAATATAATAATAATAATGAAGACCATAAAGAATTTGAAACTAAGAAGTCTAAAGGAACTAAGACTAGTACCGTTAAAAACAGAATATCATTTGAGGATTATAAAGACTGTTTATTAAATAAAAAAGATCAATATAGAACACAGAATTTAATTAGAAGTAAGAAACATGAATTGTATTCAATTCAAGTGAACAAGATAGCTTTATCAGCAAAAGATGATAAAAGATTTATATTAGAAGATGGTATGAATACTAGAGCTTTAGGACATTATAAAAATGTTTCTATATAAATGGATGAGTGCTTAGGTGATATTCGAGCTTTAAATTTTACAAATTCTGAAGAAATTTACTATATGACTTATCTTTGTAATGAATTGTATGATTTATATATAAAATATGATTATAATAAAAAACTATTATCAGAAAGTTTTCATAGGTTGACTGAATTAATTGAAAAAGAAGAAAATGAAGATATTAAATTGAATGGATTAGGAGTTTTATATGTTATTTCAAAGAATTTATTCTATTGGTCATGAATTTATAAAAACTAATAAATAGATGTTTGAATTAAATGATTTATATCCTAGGAGACCTAAAATGTTTGAATTAAATGATTTATATCCTAGGATATATTTTGATATAAAGGTATATTTAAGTATGAGAAAGCTTAATCAATATATTAGAGTGTTTATAATAACTATTTTATTAAATCTTTCTTAATATCTCTATAATTCAGGGGGGGATGACTATCCCCCCCTATATCATATAATGTTTAGAAATTATTTATAAAAAAATGTTTACTAATAAATTGAAGAGTTCAATAGACTGAGAGGTTATCCCAAGACGTTTAAATTAAATGATTTATATCCTGGGGAATATGATCTGATATCATTGAAAAAAATTAAAACTAAATATGGAAATACAGTAATCGCAAAGTTATATGTGGAAGCTGAAGAAATGGATTATTATCTAGCAAATATACATGGACAACTTTCTGATAAATCAATAAATGAAATCAATAAAGGTAGATATATATTTAAGTATTCAGGTATGATTAATGATAAATATGAATATGAATTAGAGAAAGCTTAAATTTTATATTTTTAATCTGATTATTTAACATCTTTAAAACTATCTATAGATATTAAAAGTTATATTCCGTTTTTTATCACGCTTCTGACAAAATATTTAATTTCTTGATTTAATATTACACATATAGAGGGCAGCACTATTTTAATTATTTAACATCAATTCTTTAAAACTATTTCTTTAGATGAATGGTTCTTTTATCACCATACTTATCTGTTCATATTACCTATAAAATTTCCTTTCTATAAAACGCGTCCGTTATTTCCGGACGCGTTTTTTTTTTCATCCTACATAATATAACATATAATCAGAACGAAGCGACTTTATTTATCAGTCGGTGTTTTTTCATCCACATAATAAAACATCTAATCAGAACGAATTGTTTATCAGTCAAACTTCCTCGTTATGTAACGGTGATAGCAAAACGGATATTATAAACATTATTTTTCCGATCAGATAAATTAAAATCTTTATTTTAAAGTTTATCTCTTAAGACCTTAAATGTGTGAAGAGAAAATAATTATTACAGATTTTTTTTGTTAGATGGCAGCACTAAAAAATGTCTCATTTTAAAAATATATAACGTTTTATAAACATAATAATCACTATTTTTTGATCAGATAAACTAAAACTATTGATCTTTAAAAGTATTCTGCTTGAAATATGACTGTTTTTTCAAATTGTTTAAGTTGTTTTTTCAAATGTAAAGGTTATATTAATGAATAGTTCTTCAAATTGTGGGTACCCATGGCAAACACGGAACGCGTGGGGCTAGTATACAATAGGCCCCCGGTTCAAATCTCGCCCGGGTTGTTAATCAATTCGGGTAGATGATTTAATGCCAAAAATGACGTCAGTCGTTTCTTGTCGTAGATCCAAAAGAACGACACTCATCGAAATATAATAAGTGGTGGGTTGAATCTGTGGATTCATGTCCTGAATGTTTATATGTTTGTATTGTCCTTGGCGCCTGATCCGAAGGGTGATCTGGAACTCTGGTTCTAGAATTCTAAAACAGCTGTGGAATCAGAGTTCCAGATCACCTTAGGGTCAGATGAGCCATTTTGTTATTTTTTTTTTAAAAATAACTCATTTTTTTTATAAATACCTATCCTTTGTTTTTATGGGGGGACTAACGGTCCCCCCATTTATTTTAAAGCTTAGAGGACTTCCATTCATTTTGGAAGTCCTCTTTTTTCACGCATTTATTTAATTTCATCCTATGTATGAGGTAGCCCCAATATGGGGCAGCCTATCTTTGATCTCTTTTTTCACGCATTTATCTAAAAAAAAGTTAAAATTTGGTCTAAATGTAAAAAAGGCCTTATTTTGATATAAAATCATGTTTTTAATATTAAAATGGATCGATACCTTTTTTTATATATAAAAAAGATAATAATAAGCTATAAAATATAGTTTTTAGTATTAAAAATATAGGTGTGCTCGTAAGGTGTTTTAGATACTACTGTCAAATATGTTTATTTAGGTCATATCACACTCACTGCGTGAATGTACCCAGATTTCAAATCTGGACTGACTAGCCCATGTGGCTGCAAATGAGTCGCTTTTAGCAAAAAACGCGTAAAGGCCGAAGCATTCCACAGTACATAAAATACTTGTATGTTTTGGATGTATCACGCTCGCTGCGTGGATTTAAGTGAACTGAACGGATTATGTGCGCTCTAAGAGAGGGTGCGTATTTGCATGACGAGGCGCACTGAGCCCACGCAGCGACCCAATACGATTATTATGGCGTATAACGTCCAAAGCGCTTGTGTACCGATATTGTAAAAGTGGAATGAGTGGCTTATTTGACTGCTAAACAACCGCTTATTAACAAAGATCCTCCATAGCGAATGAAGCTCCCGCACAGAGCGGGAAGGGCGTTTTTGGGGCGTATCACGCCCGCTGCGTGGGTTTACCTAAATTGCATAAATGGATATGCATTTGAATTGTTTGAACTGTTTACACGCTAATCGGACACTTATTAACAAAGACCGCTTTGGTCACCAGTCGGACTGATGTCGCACTGATGCTTGAGCGTACTGTCTCCGTCCACATACGCCTACTTAGGACTTGTTGTGCGGCTGTATTCTGGTTACTAAAGTGGACTGAGGGGCTTATGCAATTGCAAAACGGCAGTCCATTAACAAACACCACGTAGCTACCGAACCGCCAACACCTATATGATTGGACTAACATGTAACACACAGGTCTGTGCCAGGGACCTGTGATTGAACTATTTCAGCGTCCTTTTTTACTTTTTAGTGCCTATTTTAAGTGCTTATTTTATTTTTAGGGCCTATTTTAAGTGCTTATTTCATCTTTTTAGTGCCTATTTTAAGTGCTTATTTTATCTTTTTAGCGCCTATTTTGTTTGTCTATTTTGAGATTTTTACTGTCTGTAAATCTAGGCTCTAGTTATATACTCCCATCTGTAGGAGATAGAAATTTATGTCTCTTAGCTTATGATATTACTCATAAAATAAATATTTTAAAATCTGCAGAATAAAACTTTTAGAAACAATTTTTTTTATGTTGTAGCTAATACTCAGTATTTGACTTGAAAAATAAATAAATGCAGGAGGTATAGTGGAACAACCAGGGAAAAAGGAAATGTTTTGAATCTAAATTGTTAAAATATTTATGGATATTCAGCATATTTTAGCATATCTAGCAGGATTAGAACGTGAACACCGTGCACTTTTTGAAAATATTTTGCTACTTTCTTTTTGAATATTACTTTTTTTTTGGGGGGGGGGAAATATATCGAAACGTTATTTTTTCTGTTACTTACGACGCTAAATAACAGTTTAAATGTGTTCGTAAAAGATATTTTATTTCCCCCCCCCCTGTAATTACTGATTTATGCAGTATAGATGGGAGATTAAGACGATATGCTGAAATTTGTTAAAATAAATATATTACACTACTATAGATCCTGTGTGTCAGTTGGAAATCAAATCGCCATTATCAGTTTATCCAGGTAACGCACTATTCACAGAGTTAAGCTTTCTTAAAATTTCAAATTAAAATTTACCTTCCTTATTTGCACTACCTCATTATTCTCTAGCTTTTTTATCAGGATGGCAACATATTCAACATAAATATTTGTGATTTTACAGAGTTTGACTTATGCAGATATGCTACTGTAGCGGTCCCTAAGCTGGGTTTGGGCACACCGAAAAATTCTGTATTAAACGAAGTTCTATCTAAAGATAATTCCGTTGATAAAGGATCCGTACACTACAGAATCACCTTCTGCTACAAACAAATAAAATTGATAGAGACATCGATAAATATCTATATATGTAAGTTCTGACGAAATTTCTGTCCATAGCAACTTCTTGTAATCTACTGAGCCGATTTTAATGACCTTTGTTTAAAACAAACGATGCCGACTAACTGATTCTACAAAAATGTTTGCGGAATTCACAATGTCACTCAGAATTGAATTATAACCATATATACATTGAATCTACCAGATATTGCTCCCAGAATCTAATCGGTCACATTTTTAAAGATATTTTAAACGAAATATATCGACCTGCAGATTATCCCAAAATGTTTGCTTAACATAAGCATTCAGATTTGAATTGTTTGAATTTGTTAAATAGCTCTATCTGCGAAATAAATAAACAAACTACCCGCAACCAGACTGGACACCAAATACTTTTCCGGTAGCCATGCTTTGTAAACTGTGTTGTGGTAGAAATATCACTTCATTTGGCCACTAAATGTTCATAATTTATTTCTTTATATGCATGCAGTAGGAAAAGTTATTTGGAGAAATGAAGATTTATAAATAAATCTTTACTTGATCAACTCAATGAAGAGCTAAAATATTACCTTTTAATTACTCGATCTTGTTAGACAAGATATTAGACAGGGAGATAATAGACTGCACTTGCTTGTCTACTTTTCAACATAGTCCTGGAAAATAATTAGAGTTTCTAATATCAGTATTAAAGGAAATATCTATCACATATTTATTCGAATCCTTGTTGATAACATTGATATTACAGTCAGAACCAATAAATATCTTAAAGAGGCTTTTCTTGTCTTCTAAAGCGCTGGTGATAAAATGCATCTGATAAAAATTTGAATCTGTCGAGGACCCATACTAGTTTAAAAAAATCTGATATGAGCAAGACATGACTTTCCTTATATAATGCAATGAATTTACTACTTTTACAGTTTAAAAAATGTTATTCTTATAGTAGATACTTATAGTCTTTCCAAGATATCGAATTTTCTTTAATTAATAGTCATTTTCATTGACTTAGGGTCATTTTTATCTATTTAGCGATATTTTCGTTAATTTGGCAACATTTAAAAAGTCGCCAAGTTGGCGACATTCCGTCAAAATTGTCGCCAAAATCTCGCCAAGCGTTATGGACGGAGAAATAATATATTCTTATACCAGATAAATGACTATTGGCGTTTAAATACAAAAGTATTGCTCAAAGTATTTTTTCTCATGAATGGAACGAGCTAAATCCACGAGAATGATGTCACCCAATTTATCGCAGGATATTACATATGAAAAGTGAACATGTTTCTCAACAGTTAATATATTTTTTTTTTTAATTTATAGGATTTTTTGATAAATTTATTTGAAAAATGTGCAATATCTCGAGAACGGATCATACTGGCGTTCTAAAGTTTATGTCAATCGTTTTCCAAGAAAAAATTACATAACAAATATCTATTTGCGTAACTTTATTAAACGTTTTGATTTTTTGATGATTTTTCCAAAATTGCACTTGAAAATTTAGGGGGGGGGGGGTTCTGAACAATCGATTGCGTTTAAAAACAATAGGCTTCCAGTATTTACGGATTGTGATTTTTGTACCAAATTTCATTCGAATCGCTCCATTCGTTCGTGAGATATAGTCTCCACAGACTCACTGATACACACACCCACACACATACTTTCACACACACATACACAGACATCACTTCAAAAATGCTCGATTCGTGATCAGGGATGCTTGAAACATGCTCTTCCGTCGAAAATTCGAATTCGAATTTTCGACCCCTTCACGATCCTTATATATTATGTATATAAGAGAAGTAATAGAGCTAGATCACTAGATCATAACGCGTGTGCAGATAGGATCCGAATACGAATGTTTCTGATAAAGTTCTAAGGTTCGCTTATAAGAACCAGGGTAGAAGTGCTGTGCATGCGGTATACGCAAATCTAGAGTCTCTGTGGAGAGCAAGAAAGTTTTATGCTAATCGCTTAATCAGCGTCTTTATGCAAATCGCTAGACGAGCTTCTCCATACTTTCAATGAAATGAGAAACTGAAACTATCAAGTGTGCGTTCAATCTAATTTTATGCATTGCAGATGCTTGGTGTCAAACACAAAAAGTTAAGTTGTTGAACTTATTAATTTCATAATGGAACGATTCAACAACTTTCCAATTATTGAGCATCACTTAATTAAGTTTTCTTGTTATTAATATCTTATTAAGCAATGACATTATGTAACATCTTCCCTTCAATGAACAAGGAATCTTATTAAATTCACATGAAACGTTACAAAGACCTCGGTGAACGATGTGTTAAATTAACTGTTAACGTTTTAAATGCTAATTAAGTTGATTACAAGCAATTCACTTTTGATGCATCAAATATAATTTGACTTGATGGTTGACGCCACATTATAGTTATAACATATTTAAAGGAAAACTTCTGAAACATCAAATGGAATTCTAAAAGTGGTACGTATATATATATATATATATATACCGTGATTTGCTTGTTGAATTATTGAATTTTAATTAATTGAATTTTAATTGAAATGGAATTTTGTACATCGATGCTCTATACTGTAAGGTAGCCAATTAACATAAAAAAATATCTAATGTGAACAGCACATGACTTCTCTGTAGACTCATATTCACGTTTTCTCTATTTCTTCAATAATTCATTATATTGAGTTTAATTGCGCAAAATAGCAGCTATAATTATTTAAAATGACACTGAAGGGGCACTTTTAATTCACTTTTCGTTCTCAGTTGGTAACTGGACGTTTTTTTTAACTGTAGCGTGGCGAAAATGCGAAAAAGCTAAAATATGAAATATCTCGAGAACGGTGTAATGGGGTTAGTCTTATTCTTTTAAATTTCAAAAATTACGTATTAAGAAAAGCATTTAATTGATATATTTCAGCATATATAATTTTGTATTTAGATTTTGACGATTTGTGCGGGCCATTTCGCAAAAAAGGTAGGTTATTTTTTCTGAATCGTACCAAAATCTAATCAGCGCCAGGGTCACACACAAGTGACTTACCTACCAGATTATATGAAATTTGTATTGTAAGTGTTTGAGTTACAGTGGATACATACATAGTACAGACAAACACACAGGCACACAGATATGCAGACACACATACAGATAGACATACAGGCAGGCAGACACACATATAGACAGATAGATACACTGAGACACGCACACAGACGGAGGCGCGGTAGCCCAGTGGTTAATGCGCAGGAGTTGCACTCGGTAGGCCCGGGTTCTATTCCCTCCGCTGCTAAAACTGACGCCGCATTCACGCGGAGTACGATCACATTAAACATGTGGGTCTGTAAGTCCTTCCGAGGGGGGGGGTAGGGGGAAGGAGGGCATGACCCTGTGGATGCCTCCCCCACTGGGTTCTGGTCTAAATTGGGTGGCTCTTCCCGGCCGTCCAAACTGTAACCTTATAACTTTCTGGTAGGTTTGGCGGTCTGGATCTCAACAACAACAAGAACTCACACACAGATGTCAAGCTAAAAATGTTTTTTTTTTCGTATTCTAGAGGTTCCAAAACGTGTAGATCCGTCGAAAACTCGAGTAGCGATTTTTGACATGATTCCAATAATTTCCCTGTACATTACCATGTATTGCAGGAAAAGTAAAAATAAACAGGAGATATATTTTTGCGATATGCAAATGAGACCAAAAACGGCCTAACATTGATACATCATATCTCCAGAATGATCCGGCTAATGAGAAGCAGCAGAACGGGCCCTCATACTGTAAATGAGGGCCCGATGTAGGAATATTACTAGCTCGTGGCATCAAATCTCATTCTTCTGAAAGCGAAAATTATAACACCTGGAAGGTCCTGGGAGGGGGTTGACGTCGTGGATGGCTCGTCCTAGAGCATCCCAGACATGCTGTATAGGATTTAGGTCCGGCCATTTCGCTCTCCACATCATGTGGCGAATACCCTCTTCCTCCAGAAAATCGTCGACAAGTTGATCTCTGCGTGTCCCCGCGTTATCGTCCATAAAAATAATGGATCCCCGGAAAAGCCTCACATAAGGTCCAAGGACCTCATCCCTATGGGACTGTGCGCTCACAGTGCTCGCATCGAAGATGTGCAGTGGTGTACGGACGTCCAATATGATGCCTCTTCACACAAGGATTCCACTTCCACCAAAGTGATCGATTTCCCTTACGTTGGTGGGTCGATAGCGGACCCCAGTCTTTCTCCTGATGATTCGGCGGGATCACTTCGGGTACTGAATCTTGATTCGTGATTGAAGAGGACGCGGTCCCAATCTTGCTATGTCCAAGAATGGTGTACCTGGCTATACGAAATCTTCGGGCTCTTTTCTGTTGAGGGGGGCACATACCACTGGTTGGTTCGCCGGTCGTACAGGGCTTTCTCTGCTAGGCGTTTGTATACAGTTTGCCTAGAAATTGTTGTTCCAGACGCAGCAGTGAGGTCCCGAGGGAATTCTCTAACCTTCGATGGCGTCGTGTAGTTAATGCTATGTATCGATCCCTCGAGGTGTCGTGACCTTGGCCGGGCCTCCTGGTAATTCCACCCGTTATTTGGAGTTTATACCATAACCTGGATACCACCATTCGAGACATTCGTTACTATTGATCGACCTCCGCTAGGGACTGGCTACCTTCAAGTCTGCCGATGGCTCTCCATTTCAGTACATCTTCTAAACGATTACGAGAACTCATTTTGACTGAAATCAGTACGTATCGTGATTTTTCCTGCAAAAAACACACTTCTACAAAGAAAATGCTCCGATTTGACAAACTCTCACTTTCATGTTTTCTTACCAAACGTACCCTTTCAGTACTGGATGCTTACATTACATTCACCGTTCCCGTCTTTATATATATGACATTAATTTTTTGAATATTAGTCGTAGCTATTTTGAATTACTGCAGAAAATGTGTTCGTAACTTTAATTTTGGACACACGTGTATATATAATATATATACAGGGTGAGTCAGAACTCTTGGACCAAACTTTAAGGGGTGATAAATAACATCTAAACAAGCAATTTTTGTCATACAAAACAGGGTCGTGACGCAAGAGGTGAACCGCTAGACTTCGCTGACATTGAACGCAGTGACGACTGCGTCAGAACTCGCCAGGGTTTAAGCTGATCGCCTGATCTCTCCTGTCTCGACTTTTCTTATGGGGCCATATGAAAAGTCTCATCTACGATAGCCCTATCGATTCCGACGAGGACCTTGTTGCTAGGATTGCTGTTGCTGCAGGCGTTGTCCAAAATATGTCGGGTGTTTTTGCTAACGTGCGCCGCTCGCTACGTCGCAGGTGTGAAGCCTACATTACTGCTGACGGTCACACTTTTGAACAGTTTTTATAACTTCTTCCATGCATTCCGCGATTTATGTCAATAAAACGTACTTCGTGCCTACTCTGTCATTTCTGTGTTTTCGCTTTTCATGAGAGAGTCATCATTTCCTCATTTCATGAGCTACCACCTAGCGGTTCACCTCTTGCTTTACGACCCTGGTTTGTATGACAAAAGCATGCGACGCACGTTAGCAAAAACACCCGGTATATCTTCGACAACGCCTGCAGCAACAGCAATCCTAGCAACAAGGTCCACATCGGAGTCGATGGGGCTATCGTATATAAAACGTTTTATAGGGTCCTATAAGAAAAAGTCGAGACAGGAGAGATCAGGCGATCAGCTTAAACCCCGGCTAGCTCTGACGCAGTCGTCGCTGTGTTCAATTTCAGCGACGTCTAGCTGTTCACCTCCTGCGTTCGATCCCGCGTTGTATGACAGAAATTGCTTGTTTAGACATGATTTATCACCCCTTAAAGTTTGGTCTTAGAGTTCTGACTCACTCTGTATATATATATATATTTATATATATATATTAGAAAAATGTAATAATAAAAATAATTAATTCAAGTAATCGTGAAATATTAACATCACCATAGAAGCCAAACCACGGTCAAAATGCCGATAATAGAAAAGGACAGCACAGGCCCAAATTCAGAGATTAATCAGAATTAAGTTCACCTTCAGGTCTGAGTATTTTATTCTATTTAACCCAAACAATTGCCTGTTTCAGATTGAGCAATAGTATATTACTATAAATGCTCAAACTCAAGCTAAAAGTACCATAACATGTAAATTGAAGATAAGAAACATTAGGAAATTTTGTATTACTATGAGGCAGGAACCCTTCTTCTTTTACCACGTGTATATGCGATTAACCTCAACAGTATGAAAAACCTAGAAGCTCCGGACTGAACATGACAAAATATAACCTTGGAGGCAGAAAGAACGCTCACAGCGACCCTCCCAGACCGGTCCAGTGAGTCAGAGCAGGAGACAGGAGCATTACCCATATAAGTAGAACAGAATATTAACATGAAGCATAGATGAAAATTCCTACTATACAAGTGATTTATAGAAGAAATGGATAAACGAAAATGCCACTATACACCAGTTATAAGGGCGCTCAAATCGTAGTATCAAACTAGCTAAAGTTTCAATTTTTTAGCGAAAATAAAATTCAAAACATTAATATTAATATATCTTATTTTTCAATTTTTTTAGTTTTCTAATTTTTTTAGTTTATTTTATTATTTTTCATTTTTATTTATTTATATAGTTAATAAATAATTATAATTTTTTTTCCTGTAAGCCACTATAAATGGGAAAGTTGTCTTGGATGTTATCGGGTAGAAGTTGATACAGTGAGTTGATAATTTTAATCACGAATTTGGGAGGATATGCCTTATTAGTCGCGTTGCTCAATAATTCCATAAAATGTGCTAATTTATAATGTTCATCACAAATTTTAGTGATTCTAAGAACCTGGTTTATTATAATATTTCTAAAAAATAATATATGCAAACAAGAGTCAAAATGTTGAATTTTTGATGTATTAAATTTAAAATCTCGTCTTTTACCATATAAGTTTATAGCCAGATTACAATTTTGTAAATCTAAATTTAAATCTAAAAAGTTCGCAACATTAGAGTCATTATTGCTTGCATTTAATTGCAAATTATTAGGATAAAAGTTAAATACTATAGGGGTATTATTATGGGATACACATAATATGTCATCTAAATATCTAAACATGTGCATATTATTCAATTTTAGATTAATGTTCTTTTCATATAAGAATAAATGCAGATTAGCTAATAATGATGAGGCACACACTCCTTGTGGGATACCAAACTGTTGTTTAAAGGAAGTACCACCATGTTGAATATATTCTCATAGAGAGTGAAATTAAGTAATTTAAAAAAAAAAATTTGAATATTTTAGGTTAATATTATATTTTTCAAAAATTCCTAAAATGATTCTATATATATTATCTATATCAATATTATTAAACAAATCATTGAAATTCAAAGTATAAAAACTATGAATATTAGTAAGATTTTTTAATTTTTGAACTAATTCAAAACTGTTTTTCACAATATGACAATTATTTGAGATCTCATCTGACAAGGTTAATTCATTTGAATTTTTTAATAATAATTTACCAGCATTATTAATGTAAGAATTCTGCCTACTAGTAATAGTTCGAAAAGCAACAGGGGATTTATGAAACTTAGGTACTCAGACAATATATGGAATGTTATTACAACTATGTTTTAGATGGATTTGCTTATATTTGGCTGATATTCAATTGGATAAGATTTTAAAGTTTGTAGTGTATTATGTAAATTATAGTTTTGATTATTAAGTAAGTGTGACTGGAGAGTACTTATATAGTAATATTTACATATGATTGAGTAGTTATTACTAGCCTTATCAACATATGTAATGACAAAATCATTTTGAATTTCTTTAATAATATTTTTAATTGGATTAAGTTTATATGATTTATTAATTTTCTGATTATATAGTGATTTAAATATTGCTCTATTAAGACACTCTAGGGTTTGCAGGCTTCTACAGGGATTTGATATTTATAGCTGATTTTATTGATAAATTTATTTAAGTCAAGAATTAAATCTTTACAAATTAATTTATGTTTTTATATATTTATATTTATTGTAAATCGCTTCGGTAGTCAATACGTAATTTTCGTTAAGATCAATTGTTAATTGTCAATAGTTTTAATATTTGAATTTTAACATATTTGAGATATTATTAATATTTAAAATTTTATATATTTTTGCTTTCATAGTGTTATGCGTTTATGATGTGTTTCACCATCTTTATGCCATCATCAATCCGCTTTTGTAAATCAAAACCCCATTTTTGTTCAAGAACAATAATTCGGTGCAAATGTATATTCCGCTTAACATTATCATTTTGGCAACAAAAGAAATGGCACATGAAATTCAACCGACCTGGAATTGGATTGTCTCAACTCTCTAGTTCCATAAATATCTGCAATAATTTATTTTTATATTATCAGATTATTAAAGAAATTTTTACTCCAAATGACAAATAAATTACAAACGTTCTACTACGTATGCACACAACAAATAATATTATAACCTAATAAAACTTATCAGAAAATAAGCCTATCTCTCATTTCAAACATTCCACAAAGAATCCCCTTTCTTAAGAACTTGAAGACTGTTCAACTACAAACTGCTTTGTGTTGCAGAAGACGAAACGAGCAAAATTATGAGAAAAGCTCTTAATTAACTTTGGAATAATTGCCTAAACCATTTCCAAGTGTCTTTAGCTGTTACGACTTATGGTGATTGAGTTATAATTTCCACAGACGAGATGTTAAGCAATTCCTGGAATTGTTCATGAAAATTCGGAAATACTTCTTAATATATTAAACATACGGATAAACAAATTCTCTTTTATTGGTTATTTTCTAATTATATGGAAGTTTTACTTGGTAATATTGAGGGGGGGTGGGGCCTACTGACAAAGAGAATAATTTCTTAATTATAGAGATGTGTTTATGGTATAGTTCATAAGGGAATTACGAACATTTTTAAAATATTGGAAGACATATGTACTGGCGTAATAATGAAAAGTTGACGAGAGTTAAGTAATTACTCAAATGAAAAAATATCCACGTTTTAGAAAATGCAAAGTAGCAATCTGAAGGAAAACTAATCAATATGCGAGGTTTATGAGGCGTAGGTCTCTCTGAAGACGCTAGTGATAATAAGTATGTTGTAATATTTGCAATATATCGTGTATATTTCTGTGTTGTATATTGTAAAAAACCTTATACCCCAACCGGGAGTCGAACCAAGGACCTTCGAACTGGCCAGCAGGCACTCTACCGTTGAGCTACAGGGACGAAATTGCAAGTTCTTATCTTCGAAGTGGAATCTGGATTCTGAACCTTCTAATGTCAGATTGGTGGTCAACTGACAATCTGACTGACCACATCCTGTTATTTTTACCTCAGGTTAGCCTCCTGCTACTACTATTTTTACCCAAGTCAGTATCCTGCGTGGTAGTTATCCTCCTAATTTGAAATTAGCGCTCAATCTTCTAGAGTCCACTGAATCCGTATTATTCGTACTAAGGTCACTTTCAGATACCCTCACATCTTTTGCACTAACCTACAGGGTTGATTTGATCGGACTCTATTATAAAGAACTTTGCTGTCCCAACCGGGAATCGAACCCTAGATCTCCGAACTAGCCAGCCGACGCTCTACCTTTCAGCTACTGGAAATAAATTGCACGTTCTTATTGTCGAAGTAGGCTCTCCAATGTAACTGAATTTAATGAGGTATATGCAGGTGAGGAGGAGTAAATTATATTAACTGCTCCATAAACAAACTATATTGAGATATATTTAGTTTAGCCGTTGTTGTATATACAGTTTTAGTATATACCGTTGTTGAAAATCGAAACAAATAATGAAATGGTTCAAACATTTTCTGAATGAAAACTTATCTGGATTTTCTAACTACTTATCTAAAATATCATGTTTATGAAGTTCTACATGAAAATATATTTTATTTAACAATTCCTTAAGTGAATGTTCAATTATGTAAAAGTTTGTTTTCATTGGCAATTCATCATCAAAGTCGCAATTAAGTATTTTGTTTTGCTTAATTGCCTGATGATGGGAACACTCTTAGTATCCCATCATCAGGCTGTGGTTTACGGAAGATTGGGCCCAGAGGCTTGCAGGCATTGTCAGCCCTTTACCAAAGTTTTCACATTTGTGTGTACCGTCAAGAGTACATAACTTTTTAAAATAAATAGCTATATTATGAAACAACAACAGGAGATGCGGATTGTCTCACCAATATATATTTAAACTTAAAATAACAATAAAATATTTTAACCAATATGTTTAATTTTGGTGAATTTCTTAAATATCAATAATATTCCTAGATATTATGGAAACATTTTAAATTTTCTGAACTTTATATTAAAATTTAGCGCCCCCTAAATTTGGAACACGGGGTCACGGCCCCCCGTTCATCAGTCAGGGCCATTCCATGGCATACATACAAATAGAACTTTACTCTCAAATATATTAATGCCAAAAATTATCTTTACTTACGCTGTACAAGAAATACTCTGTTTATGCTCTGCACGAAACACTCTTATTACGCTGTGGACGAAATACACATATTACGCTGTGCACGAAATACTCTTATTACGCTATGCACAAAATACTCTTATTACGCTGTGCAAGAAATACTCTTATTACGTCATGCACTATATACTCTTATTACACTGTGCACGAAATACTCTTATTACGTCATGCACTATATACTCTTATTACGCTGTGCACGAAATACTCTTAGTACGCTGTGAACGAAAAACTCTTACGCTATGCACGAAATACTTTTATTACACTGTGCACGAAATACTCTTATTAAGCTATGCACGAAATATTCTTATGACGCTATGCATGAAATACTCTTATTACGCTGTGCACGAAATACTCTTATTACGTTGTGCACGAAATACTCTTATTACGTTGTGCACGAAATACTCTTATTACGTTGTGCACGAAATACTCTTGTGGTGAGGTGAAATTTACACATAAATACAAAAAAACTAAACACATAAATACATTAAGGATAATCACCAATAGTTCCACCCAGATCAACCGCGTTATGTATAGTTGGGTCCGATTGGACCAAAGTACATTGCATTTGCTAAAAAAGAATCACTCCCTTTTTTTTTGTGGCCATTGAACAATTTATTTACAGAACACATAAAATCTCAATTAAACATTAATAACAATATACACAATTACAATGAATTCCCAATTTTCCTAAGCTTGACCTCGGGGTGAACAGTTAATTTTGCTTTAATTTATATATTTTTTTTAATTATCCAAAATTTTGTATTTAATTACTTTTAAGGAAACAAATATAAATTTTATTTTGGGCAAATATCCCATGAAGCGTAAAGTTGCCCTTAACACTGTAGATCACATCAAAATATGTTTAGACATTCATATAAAACATTTTAAAATCAATATATAATTTTCATACCTTCATTACATAAGAATGACTCTCAATGAGTGCTGGTAGCTATCCCTCTGTACATTGGAATGGGTGGCAAGATTAAATTGAAGGTTAGTTCATTATCTGGACGGTTCATGAAAAACACTGCCTGTCTGAGCAGCTCGGTTGAGGATCAGCAGGTGACAAAAAATTTAGCCAAGTATTATTCCAGAGATAGGCACACTGTCCACTTTCCTTCTCCTCCTCTTAACGTTGGCTTACGCCCAGCGGATCGTGAGAACTGCGTACAGGCTTTACCAAAGAGTTAAGATCAGATACGTTTCCGTAGAGATTGTCTGCTGCTTAGGAGCCAGGGATTGATGCTCCGCAAACACTCCGTACATGCAGTATCACAGTTACCACGGCTTAAATGTAGCTAAGGGAGCAAAGGTCCCACACCACGCCGTTTTGGGAGGCAGAGCTGTGTTGCACTGCAACCACAAAAACAATGACGGCTTTCTTCACTTCGCTGGTCGCCACCGCCCGAAGAATTGCGCCCTCGCGCTGAAATTAGGCTCTGGCTCGTTTTGGCTACGAGTCGCCACACTTCACCAAAACGCAGTCTTTCCTAAAAGTCAGAAAATGCGAAATGCGAAAATGCAGTTTTTCCTAAAAGTATTGCAATTTTGGTTTAGTGTAAATTTGCAGAGAAGGCTATAAAAAGTCTCTCCCGTCCGTATCTATCTATCTATCTATCTATCTATATATATATATATGTATGTATATATATATATAATGTATATATATATATATATATATATATATATATATATATATGTGTGTGTGTGTATACACATAGTCTAAAAATACAATGTTTATTTGTTCATCGGGCGCTATTGTAAAGAGCATTACTGCCCTAACCTGGAATCGAATCCAGGATCTCCGAACTGGCCAGCTGATGCTCTGCCGTTAACCTATTGGGACGAAACTGCAAGCTTTTATTTTTGAAGTGGACTCTGCATGGTTTAGAAAGATATCTGATGTGAGAAGCAAATGGGTTTACCTATATAATGCAATGAATGTACCTTTTGGGGAGTGAAAAGATCTGAGGTGGGCAGCACGTGACTTTGTTGAGCTCTGGGTGGATTATCGGAGCACCTAGACAAAATTTGTCTGCATCTCCAGGGTGTAGTATGACAGCTGAATTTATACATTATTTGAAATGCTCCAAGTAGGGAGGGGGAGGTGAGGTAGTTCAAGCTGGGTTTAAGGCTGGTAAAGTGAAGTATTCATAAGTCGCTATCTCTTCACCAAAAAAAAGGGGGGCCACACATTTTTTTTTTTTTTTTGCCCGAGGGCATCATGAATATATTTAAGTACTTTGGCTGAAGTACTTTTGGTACTGCTAGAGTGATTACATTTGGTGCAGTATAGTTTTCCTTATAGATGACATTGAGGACTTGAAAGTTGAAATTTGAATTTTGTTATCTCAAGATAGCAGATTAATTGTTTAGAGTTAATAAAGTTTAGGTAGTCAAGTAGACTATTCTAGAGGTGAGAGTTTGAGTTACTGATAGTATTAAGCTTCAGATTAGTTATTTTATTATTATTAAGAGTTTTAATGTTACTTTAATATGGTAGAGGCTCTTGGCCGCTTGCGGTACTTCCATTGGTGGGGGTCGTAATCCGGCAAGTTGCAAATCTCCTCGTTTGGAATTTTGTTGAGTTGAGAGTAGAAATTACTTGCAAGTTTAACTATTTGCTTATTAATTTTAGTGATGCCGAAGTCCCTGCGAATGACTTTGTTTTTAAGGTAGATGGGTCCTTTTCTAATACATCTAAGGGTTTTGTTTTGCGTAATTTGTAATTTTTTAAGGATTTTTTGATCGGCAAAGCCCCAAATTGGGGCCGCGTAAAGAAGGATGGGCCTAAGAACGGACTTATAAAGTAGAACTTTATTTTGAAAGCTGGCTTGTTGAGAGTGAAGAATTGTGACTTTCCCTGCGGACCCGTATTTATGTTCTCTTTATTTCTTCAATAATTCAATACATTGAGTTTGATTGAACAAAATAACAGACGTCATTACTTTAACCTGCACCGAATTTGTACTTTATTTTCAATTTTCGTTGTCATTAGGTAAGTGGACTTATTTTCATAGGTGACGTAGCGAAAATGCGAAAAAACTAAAGTATCTCGAGAATGACTACTCCTAGAGTAATGGGGTTGGTCTTTTTCTTTTCGCCGTCAAAAATTACGTATACAATAATCATTTAATGGATATATTTGAGCATACGTAATTTTTTTTTTTAGATTTAACGATTTTAGTGGGCCATTTTGAAAAGAAATGCAGGTTCGTTTTTTCCGAGTACCAAAATCTAATTAGCAGCAGGTTAACCTACAAGTGATTTATCTTTAAAATTTTGTGAAATTTAGTGTATTAGATTTTCAGCTTGAGTAGATACAAGCAAATTTTGCGGCCCATTTTGCCAAAAAAGGCAGGCTTATTTATCCCGAATCGTACCGAAAACGAATCAGCACCAGGGTCACATCCAAGTGACATGCCTACCAAATTTTTTTTAGTTTGGTCCATTATTTTTGAGTTAGAGTGGATACATACATTACACATACAGACACACAGATAGACAGGCAGGCACACAGATGGACAGGCAGGCACACAGATAGACAGGCAGACACCCACACACATAAACGTCACGCTAAAAATAGTTTTTTCTTTTTCTAGATGTCTCAAAACGTGTAGAACCGTCGAAAACTCGAGTTGCAAATTTCGACATGATTTCATTACTTTCCCTATACATTATATATATTGCAGGGAAAGTAAAAATGATGCATTAGATCAAGAGCACAATGTTTTTAATGTTGAATTGCACGTAAAGCGCTTTTCCGGATAGCAACAATCAAAATTATTTTGAAGTATTCAAATAACTTTTATTTCACGTAACTCTAAATTGACAATTATCAATATTAATAGCATCCACGATAAGTATTATATTAAAATATTTAATAATTAATTCATTAATCTGGTGTCTGTTTTGTTAACTTAGCGTCATTTTTAACGATATTTACATCAATTTGAGGGGGAAATATCACCAAGTGGGCGATATTTTGTTGAATGAATCGCCAAGTTTGTCAGATTTATCTCCAAACGTAACAGACAAACGGACAGAATAGCATTTCGTATATACAACTGACTGTTGGCGAATTGTTAGGCATCAAAATACAAAACTATTTCACATATCTTCTCAAGTGAATGTAATGAATTAGATCAACGAAAATGATATGGCGAAGATGCGATGTCGTATAGTATTCATCACAGAGGCAATCATAAAAAGACAAGTTTATTTACAGGAACATAACGTAAAATATTTGCAAGAATTTACATGACGCTACATCATAAATCGGGTGAACGTAGTCATCCAAATACGAATGTCTGTATCGCTAATGAGAATGTTCTGGGGATTTTATGTGCCAGCACAGAAGTGTTGCGCATGCTTTACATGTAAAGCAGGGAGTCTCTGGGGATCAAGAAGTTGTGGAAAGTTTTATGCTAATCACTTGATCTGGAAGCTTTATGCAAATCGCTGGAGATGTGCCGCCATATTGATGTTAATTAATTTATGGCGTAATATAACATATAGAAAATTAATATATTTCACAATATTTAATACTTGTTTTAATTTTATCTGATTCTTTTCATAAATTCATTTTAAAATAGCGGAAAATCTTGAGAATGGTTCATACTTGCGTTCTATAATTTATATCAATCATTTTATAAGGAAAAATTGCATAAGATATGATTATTCAAGTAACATTATCAATGCTACTAATTTTTGGTATTAATGCTACTAATTTATCTAGTAACATTATTAATGCATACTAATTTTAGGATGATTTTTTCAATAATTGATTCGAAAATTTTGTGGTCTTCTGAACATTCGATTGCGATTAAAATACACTATTCACTGATTTTAAATATTGTACCAAATTTCGTTCGAAACGCTCCATTTGTTCGTGAGATATCGCCTCACGCACTCATGGGGACACACACACACACACATACGTACAAACGAAATCTCAAAAACGATCGATTCGAGTTCGGGGATACTTGAAACGTGCTCGTCTGTCAAAAAATCGAATTCAAATTTTTGACCACATCACAATACTTTCCCTTTACAGTAAAGTATACATATAAAGTTAAAGCGGTTTTTAAATGTTTGGACCGACCAACAGAAAGATATATGTGCGGTGAAAGTAAATAAAGGTAGACGTTAAGCGCATAATTCAAAAACCACCATTATTCAACCCACCATATTTCAACTCACCACTATTTCTTTGTACGAGTTCCTAAAATATAATCATTAATTAACATACTCACATTGATTTTCACAATTTTAACTTTTAAAATAAACATTATTTATTGCACATATTATGATTACGATTAAACTTACATTAATTTTATATACACTTTTAAGGAACAGAACATGCACGTGTGAAACCAGGATTTTATATTATACCCAAAATCATATACCTGACTTAATAGTATACAGGGTGTTCCAAAAAGATTGAAACCCGCTTTAATATTTTATACGTGCCCCTTAGACAAATTTAGTCAATAAGAAAATTTTTATTTTTAATGCTACAAGATCATTAAAAAAAACCGCATATCTGTATCTATAAAATTAACTGAATTATGATAAAGAGGAAAATCTGACTTTTGCTACTTTTCAGTACCATGTGAAAGGTTTTTTCTTCAGTGAAAATAGGGATCATAAACAAATGGACGATGGAAATTGTTTAGATCAAAAATACGTTAATATGTGTCAAAATTTTCTATCACAAATGCATCCAATTAAAGCATTACACAGACAGAGATCATATAAAGCAGTGGTACTCACTACGCGGTTGGATATCCTTTGTATTATCATCCAGTTTTATCTTTTTTGTGATATGTCACAAATATACATTTCTAGTTTGATATAGGGTCCCCATTCACAATGTTCAATTAAATATAACTAGCTCAATTTTAAAGATACAGATATGCGTTTCTTTTTAATGATCTTGTTGCATTAAAAATAAAAATTTTCTGATTGACCAAATCTGTCTAAGGGGTCGTACAAAAATTTAAAAAGTGTCACTTTTTGAAAATGAATGGGAGGACTATTTCATTAGCATAGTCTTATTTCCTACCTTACTTTCAACATATTTGCAATTTACATTGCCCACTTATCTCTAACAGGTAAAGAATTAATGCGCGTTTCAATCTTTTTGGGACACCATGTATATATAGATTTGCACATACTGTTGTTAATTGTCTTGGGCATTCTGAATTCCAATTTAAAGCAAGGTTTTTAACATTTTGGACTGCAATTCTACTGAATACAAAACTTGAACACGCCTAGCCTCCGATTGACTTTGAAAGCACACTCTTCGACTGTCATTTCCTCTCAATTTTTTTAACACGACATTCTTGGACTGTCATTGCCTCAATTGAGATTGAAAAACACTATACCTTCTAGGGCATCCCAAACCTCCAACTGACTAAGCACGACACTCTTAGACGGCCATTGCCTACATTCTTAATATATCTTGAATTCTCTCCTTGCTACCACATCATTCTGCCTGAGGTCCAGATACGCTCTCCGAATCTCTATTTGTTCCTCCTCAAGGCGATGTAGCAACACGTCTTCATTGGCCACCTTACTATCCAATGCTGCTTGGTTTTAGCCTTGGCTCCCAAGGAAATTCCTTTGCCCCATTTACACCTGTAATTTATGTGAACTGAATTTATTGGGGTCACGACCTCCCGGGCTAAAACTTGTTTTTCTTATTCAGCACCATTCAGCGTCCATTTCTTAACAATTTCACAATTTTTGAGAAAAACTCCTATTATTGCTCCCTCGTGACCACTATAATACGCACAGCTCAAACTGCTGCTAAAGTAATAAAACTAAAATAGCTTCATTAAAAGCAGCATAAAACAGAAAAATACCATTAAAAAGTAAAAAATATTATATACTAATTTTATATTGTGTGTTGTTCTTAACGAAGTTATTTTAGTTTTAACACACTATTTAACTTTAGTGCCATTATAAAATTGCTTTCTCTCGAGATAAAGACCCAATCTTGGCAGAAGTCATAGCCGAAGGTGCTTTGAAATACTATAGGCAATTATTCCAGAGATAATTAAGTGCTCCTCTGATAATTGCATATGTCTCTTTTTCCGGAACACAAATAGTTTATTAACGTTCAATAAATAAGTATTGAGTTTCAGTTTTACAAAAGCTATCAAATATGTTAGAAGAAAAAAGTTCTATTATGAAGGGGGGACAAATGAGATAAAATTTATTCTTTGCCGAGAAAATTATAACATACTTTGTTTTAATTTCTTCTGCTGTGTGAAACATTTGAAAGACAATGCTTATTTATAGTAATGTTTGCATGCAGTAATGTTTGCAATTATAGGAATGCAAAAAACGAGTGTTATGAACTATTAATACACGTATTTTCAAATTATTTGTAAATAATCCTGAAATGTTAAAGATAGAAAAAACGAGGTGCTTATTTTTTGTTTTTTTATCAGCACACCATTTCTTGTTTTATTATCTTATAAAAGTGCATTTTACATGTTTTTGCAGTATTTTTTTTTTTTTTTGTTTCCCGTTTTACTTCTCTTTCATCACACGAGGGACCGGCACCACTGTTGTAGTTTAGCATTTTCGCTAGAAAGTGGTTCTCATTCTAATATATTGGTTTATTTAATGTATTATTAAATTAAATATATTGGTTTGTTTGCACCGCAGATAGAAAAGCAATAGCTGTTCTGAAGCAGTCGTCTGCCTTTATTTATCATTTCTTATATTTATTATTGTATAATTGCGTATTATACATATTGTATCGCATATATTATTTTTCCTATTGTATTTCTTTTTCGCTACACTCTTTAGAATTATTTTTAGAACACTCTTTAGAATTCTCACTAACAAACAGTTAGTTCTCAGTCTACGTTAAATTCTTTGTTTTCCAATTTCTCCGTCTGTAACGCTTGGTGAAAAGTTTTAGCATATCGCCAACTTGAGAATGTTTATTAAATGTTGTCAAATTGAAGGGAAATAAATGTTGCCAAATTGATAAAAGTGGCTCCAAATCAATGAAATAAATTCTATCTTACTAGGGGATAGCATTGCAATGAAGTTTCGGTAGGGTCTTCTGCCAGTTCAACCGTCCCACTTGGCGACAAATTTAGCAAATTTTTTTAATGCCATCAAATTGATCAAATTGCGCTAAATCACTTAAAATAACGCCTAATTGATAAAATTCAGCATTTTATAAAATTAAGTTTAATTTAAATCAACACATTTCATAACGTTTGGCAAAAGTGCGGCTATGAATTCCGTAATACTTGGCTAAATCGTAGCTATAATTTGGCTAAAAAATATTTAATCGTGGCTAATAAATATTTAAAAAATATAAAAATGTTAAATGATTAATATGTGAATTTTGTCTGGCGATTATGGCTTGTAGTTAAGCACATGTCCATTTGCCACTGATGAAGAGCATGGCCATGCCCGAAAGAGCTATGGCTATGTACTTTCAGTACGTCGTAAAAGGATATTTTAATAAAAGATTTTAAATTATTTTTAAACAATGCAGTAATGTTTCACAAATTTTTGAATACTGTCTTACGAGACGGGAATGTCTCCTAGTTTTATGAATAATAACAGTAAAATATCGTCAAACAAGATTTTAAACACGTCCTGACGTGTGCAGATGGATAAGTAAAATATTTTCTTTCATTTATCTTACTAAATCTCTTCTAAACATTATCCTCCAGTTCAGATTTTCCCCTATGAAACTTCAATAAATTATTTTATGTAGGGAATTTGACACAGAGGGAGCAATATCGGGACAAATATATTTGCAACGATACAAAATTTATATGTTTTAGAAAATATTAATTTCCTTTAAAGAGCGATTGACATTTTTTCGATGCAAAATATCCTCGAAAACGAGAATTTTAATATTGCCTATTAGATTTTCTCTTATGAAACCTAAATAAATTATAATGAAATAAAGACAAACAAATTTGGTTAATTAAAAGGTCTGTAATAGCAACACCATTTTTGCCGTACTTGAAATAACACAACCAGAGCTCTTTTAGACATTATTGCATCCTTCATCAGTGGCAAAGTAAATTATAGGTGATGAACATGAACTCTGCTATACAAGCCACAACCACGAGATAAGATTTTCATATTCATCATTTTAAAATCGATACATTAATACGATAAGTTTGGTATCGTTAGAAAAGTATTTATACCAAAATTGCTCCGCGAGTTTAATTTCCTACATAAAACAATTTATTTTATTTTTATAAGAGAAAAACTGGTCATCTGAGTAATTATAGAAATCACGTTTAAGTGAAGAAATCACGTTTAAGTTAAGAAATCACGTTATATTCAATCGTTTATATTGAGTCGTTAATCAAAAACGTCAATCGTTCATCAGGGGCATTTAATATTTCCCAGAACCTACAAAGTTGATATCGTTGAAAGATATTTTTCTCAAAACTGCTCCACGTGTTGAATATTCTACATGGAACAATTTATTTCGTTTTCAAAAGTGGGAATATCCTCATTTGAGTAACAATTGTCCCTTTTTGGTGTATATTGTGCAGCAAAAACATTATTCTTCGAAGGAATTTAGTATTTTCAGAACTTCTAAATTTGGTATCGTTAGAAAAGTATTTATCTCAAAAATCTCAACTTGTGTTTCCCACTTAAAACAATTCATTTTATTTTTACAAAAAAAACAATGTCAGCTAAAATAATGTCCAAAATCTCGTTTTAGTATTCATTGTGCTTCAAAAATTTCATTCGTTCCTCAGAGGTATTTAATACAGTAGCCCCTCTTTATAACGCGCCTCAATATATCGCGCATTCGGATATATCGCTCTTCTGCTATGTCTCCTAATATTTTTTTCTGGTATACAATCATGATGAAGCTGCACTATACTGAAAGTTATTGTCAAACAGAACGCAGGATTTTATGAAAAAGCACGACTAATTCTGGATACAAAAAGCAAATGGACAGGGTAACACTTCTCTTTGCAGCAAATAAAGCAGGAAGCCATAAGTTTAAGATGTTCCTTGTGGGTAACAGCAAAAACCCTAGAGTTTTGAAGAATGTGAATAGGGAGAATCTGCCAGTGGTATACGAAAATTCAAGAAACGCTTAGATGACACAAACCTTATTCAAAAAATGTTTTGATAATTTCATCCCATCAGTTCGTCTTCATCTGAGAAATAAGGGTTTGGAAGAAAAGTCCGTGCTCCTAATTGACTAATGCAGTGCTTATCCCGGTGAAGAACTTATGTCATCAGATGGAAATATCAAAGCTATGTTTTTGCCACTAAACAGAACAAGTTTTCTTCAACCAATGATCCAAGGGATAATCGCCATGTTCAAAAAAAAATATTGACGGGAGTTACTGAACAACCCATTGTTCGTTGAAGAACGACCACTGCCTGAGGCAATGGAAAGTGTGAACTTAAAAGATGCCATGTACATTTCCCAAATAGCGTGGTCCGCTGTTAAATAATAAGGATATTGAAGAAGACTCAATAGAGCTTCTAGTTCAAAAATCCAAGTCGCTCGGTTCAAATGTGTGCTAAGATGAAGTGAAAGATTGAATTAATGTAGATGATAATGAACCGACTTCTGAAACTCTTTCAAATGAGCAGATCATACCTCATGTACGAGAAGAAGTGGACCCAAAAGATGCTGACAGCGATGATGAAGATGCGAGTCCTCCTTCTGCCACCATCAAAGACGCCGTGGTTATGCTTGAGCATAGCACAGCATTTGAAAGATTCAACTCAAATCATATGAGTGAGATATAGTTGATTTATTTTCGCTCACTGATATTTTCTAGAAAGCAAGTTCTGAGAGAAATCGAAGTATCTGACATTAGATTGTATGTATGTACCTTCTTCGCAAGAGAATGAAGTGTGTACAATAATCAATTTAATGTGTATGTGCATTTGGACATAAAATTAAAAGGTAAATGGAACTTCTCTGTCTTTATTGTGTGATTCTTTTTTATTATTGTACTTTCGCGCCTAAATTTTTATTGCATGTGTTCATAAAAGCATAATTTTTTTAATATCGCCCGATATATCGCGCATTCGGATATATAGCACATTTTGCAATGTCTCCCGACAAGCGGAATATAGCGAGAAACTACTTTATTTTCCAGAACCTACAAATTTGGTATCGTTGAAAGATAATTATCCTCCCCAAATCACCCCAGCTGTTAAATTTTCTACATGAGACAATTTATGTCATTTTTATCAGAGAAAAACTGGTCAGCTAAGTAATTATCGAAATCCTGTTTAAGTGTGTATTCTGCATAAGAAATTCCAATCGTTCGTCAGAGGCATTTAATATTTTTCAGAACCTATAAATTTGATATGATTGGAAAGATATTTTTCCCAAAATTGTTCCACGTGTTAATATTTCTACATAAAATAATTTATTCCGTTTTTATAAGTGGAAAGATGGTCTGTTGAGTACTATCCTATACTCTGTTTTACTTTATATTCCATTAATAATTTCAACCGATCTCCAAAGGCATTTAATATTTTCTGGAACCTATATATTTGATGTAGTTGAAAAGATATTCATCTCAAAAGTGCTACAGATGTGTTAATTTCCTACATACAACTGAAAACTCCTCAGTATAGCAATATTCGAAATTCTGTTTTTATGTATATTGTGCATCAAAAATTCCAATCGTTCTTCAGAGGCATTTAATATATCCCATTTTACTTCCTTGCCTGGAATTTCATGTACCTGCACCTGTTAATAATACTAGGAAAAAAACTTTGTTTTACTATACTACTGTTAAACACAATTACCTTAAATGCTATTCTATCTATAAATTTGATGATCTATATAATACATATTGTACTGATATTGATATATTTAATTTGACTCCTGCCTGTTTTAAAAAAGCCTGTTTTAATGCGCTTGACATGTATACTGCTTAGTATTTTTACTTTCCTTATATACATAATATATAAGGAAAGTATTGTGACGCGGTCGAAAATTCGAATTCGAGTTTTCGACGGGAGAGCACGTTTCAAACATCCCTGATCACGAATCAAACATTTTTGAAGTGATGTCTGCGTGTGTGTGTGTGTGTGAAAGTATGTGTGTGTGTGTGTGTGTGAAAGTATGTGTGTGTGTGTGTGAAATTATGTGTGTGTGTGTGTGTGTGTGTGTGTGTGTGTCAGTGGGTCCGTGGTGACGATAACTGACGAACGAATGGACCGATTTGAACCACATTTTGTACAAAAATCACAATCCATAAACACTGGAAGCCTATTGTTTTTATACGCAATCGAATGTTCAGAACACCCTTAAATTTTCGAATAAAATTTTGAAAAAATCGTCAAAAAATCAAAACCACTAATAAAGTTACGCAAATAGACATTTCTTATGTAATTTATCATTAGAAAACGATTGACATAACTTTTAGAACGCTAACACGAGCCGTTCTCGAGATATTGTACATTTTTAAAGAAAAATATCAAAAAGTCATATAAAATAAAAATAAAAAAATTCCTATTGATAAACATGTTCACTTTTCATATGTAATACCATGCGATAAATTGGGTGACATCATTCTCGTGGATCTAGCTCGTTCCATTCATGAAAAAAGATACTCTGAGTAATACTTTTGTATTTGAACGCCAATAGTCATTTATCTGCTGTAAGAATAACTTATTTCTTAGTGCATAACGCTTGACGAGCTTTTGGCGACGAATTTGGCGGAATGTCGCCAACTTGGCGACTTTTTGAAATGTTGCAAAATTAACGAAAATCTCGCCAAATGGTTAAAATGACGCTAAATCAATGAAAATGACGACAAATTGTCGAAAATTCAATGTCTTGGAAAGAATATTAGTATCTACTATAAGAAAAACCTATTTTTTTACTGTAAAAGTAGTAAATTCATTACATTATAAGGAAAGTCATGTGTTGCCCACATCAGATTTTTATATTTTATGTTCTGTTCTTCTTTAATTTTATGTGGCTACTGTAACTGGATTTCATCTGTAGTTGCCACGTAAATTGACTAAAATAAAATAAATAAAATAAAATATGTTCTGGACCCTATAAATGTTTTATCGTTAGAAAGATATTTATCTTAAAATTACTCCATGTGCTAATTTCCCTATATTAAACAATTTATTTCATTTTTACATTTCTTATATGCATAGTATAATATATAATAAAAGTATTGTGATTGTGTTGAAAATTCGAATTCGTATTTTCAATGGGAAAATACATTATAAACATCTCTGAACACGAATCTGATGTTTTTGAGGTGATGTCTGAGTGGGTGTGTTTATGTGTGTAAGTGTGTGGTGTATGTGTGTATATGTATGTGCATGTGTGTATATGTGTGTATGTGTGTGACGAATAGACGGAAAAACGAATTATTCTCGTATAAACGGATGGTAATGATTCGCTGAAATTAAAGTTTAAAAAATCTGAAAATAACATTTTTTACTTTCCTTATATACATAACGTATAAGGAAAGTATTGTGACGAGGTCGAAAATTCGAATTCGAGTTTTCGACGGGAGAGCGCATTTCAAGCATCCTTGATCACGAATCAAACATTTTTGAGGTGATGTCTGTGCGTGAGTGTGAAAATATGTGTGTGTCAGTGAGTCTATGGAGACGATATCTCACGAACGAATGGAGCGATTCGAATGAAATTCGGTACATAAATTACAATCCGTAAATACTGGAAGGCTATTGTTTTTAAACGGAATCGAATGATCAGACCCCCCCCCCCTAAATTTTCGAGTGAAATTTTGAAAAAATCATCAAAAAATTAAAACCTTTAATATAGTTACGTAAATAGACATTTTTTATGTAATTTTCCCTTATAAAACGATTGACATATACTGTAGAACGCTAGCATGAATCGTTCTCGAGATATTGCACATTTTTCAAATGTATTTATTAAAAAATCCCATAAATTAAAAAAATATATATTAACTGTTGAGAAACATGTTCACTTTTCATATGTAATATCATGCGATGAATTTGGTGACATCATTTTCGTGGATCTAGCTCGTTCCATTCATGAGAAAAGATACTTTGAGTAATACATTTGTATTTGAACGCCAATATTCATTTATCTGCTATAAGAATAACTTATTTCTCCTTTCATAATACTTGGCGAGAATTTGGCGACGAATTTGGCGGAATATCTCCAACTTGGCGACTCTTTTAAATGTCGCCAAATTAACGAAAATCTTGCCAAATGGTTAAAAATGACGCTATATCAATGAAAATGACGACTAATTGACGAAAATTCAATATCTTGAAAAGAATATAAGTATCTACTGTAAGAATAAGCTATTTTTTTGCTGTAAAAGTAGTAAATTCATTGCATTATATAAGGAAAGTCATGTTCTGCCCATATTAGATTTTTTTGTCAGTAACAGGATAAGCTCAGGATCATGAGCCAGAGCAGTCACTACAACATAGATAGGGGACTTTCATCAGGTTATACGTAAATACACAAATACTTAAATATGTTGTAAACTCGAATTATGGTTGTCATTAAAATATGAGGTAGAATCATCTGAAAATCTCCGAAGCTATTCATTAGCCTGTTAATTAAAGACAAGGTACTATAAATATTCATTAGTTCATTAAAAAGAATCTGATGTGGGCAACACATGACTTTCTTTATATAATGCAATGGATTTACTTCTTTCAAAGTGGAAAAATGATGAAAAGGTCCACGGCACAGTGTTTGTAAAGTTGATTTATACATTTGCCGCTTTTCGGTATGTCAACATGTAAAACTATTTCGTACCCAATTAACTTATATTTCACGCAACATTAAACGATCAATTATCAGTATTGATAGCATTCTCAATAAGCAATATAGTACATATATTAAAATATTTTAATAATAAATTCATTAATTAGATGTCATTTTAATTAATGCCCGGTCATTTTTGAAATTTTGACGATATTTTCGTCAATCTGAAGCTAAATATCGCCAGGAAAATATCTCAGGCTGGCGATATTTCGCTAGATTATTCGCCAAGTTTACCAAATGCATTGTCACTTTTTACAAACAAACGGCCAGAAGAGCATTTTTTATATACTAGAAAGCTGAAAATTTTGCAATAGATTGCCTCCCATACAGCGTCTTTTATCTAATTGGTAACATTCTTATCAATTTGCCGCATTTCTTCAATTTGACAACATTTAAAAAGTAGCCGCGTTGATGACATCCCGCCAAATATTTCGCCAAGCGTTACGAACGGACGGAGAAATGTGTTATTCTTATAGTCAATTCAAATTTTCTTTCCAAGAACAAGTAGCACCTCCATATAACGTTGGTTATTCAGACATAGAATATTTGTAAAATACATTATCTTGTATAACAAAATAAGATGTTTATCTTTATGTCAGTACGTGCATCTGTAAAGGAAAACATAAGCTTTTGAGCCATGAAGTTGGCGACAACCCGTCAAAATGTATTTCGAGCATTATGTACGGACTGAGACATTAGTAATTCTTACAATTAATTCTTCTTTTCAATATATAGAATTTTCATCAATTAGTCGACATTTTCATTGATTTAGCGTCATTTTTATCAATTTGGCGACATTTTTATCAATTTGGTACATTTTTGTCAATTTGACAACATTTAAAAAGTCGGTAAGTTGGCGATATTCCGCCAAAATTCGTCGCTAGAATTTCACCAAGCGTTATGGACTGAGAAATTGGATATTCTAATAGTAGATAAATGACTAATGACGCCCAAATAAATAACTATTAACCAAACTATATTTTCTCGTAAATGGAACGAGCTAGATCCACAATAATGATAACAAATTTATCGCATAATATTACATGTGAAAAGTGAACATCTTTCACAATAGTTAATGCTTTTTTATTTTATGAGACTTTTTTATATGAGATTTATTTTATAAATTTATTTGAAAAATATGCAATATCTTGAGAACTGTTTATGCTAGCGTTCTAAGGTGTGTGTCCATCCTTTCTTAATATAAAATTACATGAGCAATGATTATTTACGTAACTGCATTTGCAAGTTTTGTTTCTATGATGATTTTTTAATGTTTCAATTCAAAATTTAGGGGGTTTCTGAACATTCGATTACGTTTAAAAACAATAGGTTTTCAGTATACACTAATTGCAATTTTGTACCAAATTTTGTTCGAATCGGTCCATACGTTCTTGTGATATAGTCTTCTTGTGATATAGTACGCGCACACACACACATACACGCACATACATCAGCTCAAAAAGATCTGACTTGTATTCAGGGATGTTTGAAACGTGTTCTCTCGTCGAAAATTCGAATTCGAATTTTCGACCTCGTCACAAGAATACATTATACCATGTACATACTACATTATACTATGTACATTATATTTTAAACATTATATTATACATACAAGGGAAGCAAAAAGAAAAAAAAATGAACCAGGAAGTTCTTGAATGCTACATTGAAATTTAGAATTTTATATATAAGTGGACAAAATCTAATGTAATATTTGCAATTTTCTTACATAAAATATAATGGAAATTGGTTATGACATCTAATTTTATATTTTTTTATATAATTCTAAAATAAAATATAGCATTCAAAGGCATCCTGACTTTTTTTTTATCTTCATAATGGAAATTTAAATAGTTCATATTTTGAGGTTATGTCGTGATTCAGACGGTCTAGTGGTTAAAGAGTTGTTCCACAAGCTTGCAGGTCTGTTTATAACGAGTTCTGTCCTCACCTCAGACACTGAATTTTTGCAACGACAGTTTTAAAAGGCTGCGTTAACATTGTGAAGCGAGAGACTTTGTGGAGTATTCTGTCCCCGGCAATTTGATCCGCGTATTTTCAATTAATTTAAACAGACATTTTAAAATGTTAAAGTTAAATACACCAAAATCGAATCGTCTGTCGTCGCCCTATTGGCCAAGCGGCTTGGGGCGTCATGCTGAGGGGGTATAGGCTCTGTTCTCGATTCAGATCGAAGGATCAGATTGTAGTGTTAGAGAGTAGAGGGTATTAGACTGTTTCGGTCCTGACACCAAAACGACTCAGAGGGTTCCAGACCATTGAGTCGTTTTGGTGTATGTGTTTTTTTTATCAGTCTCTCCGTTAAGTTTAAATATATCAATTAAGATATGCGGTATGTGAGCTGGCTGGCTTAGAGGTCATGCTGTCGGTTTTTTATTCCAGATGGTGCTGGATTGAAACCATTGAATCGTTTAGGTATATGTCTTTTTTGTAATCAGTCTCTTCGTTATGTTTAAATATAATAATTAGGACGTACGGAGTGTGATGAAGAAGCTGTGGGTTCGAACCCAGTGATAAGTTCTTGTGTCTGTTCTTTTATTATCAGTCTTTCCGTGAAGATGAAAATTAATTTATTCTGAAATTGCTTCATATGTCTAATTTCTTGCATTTGAAACATCTTTAAGTGAAAATCTGATTTATTAATATTCCTGTTTTCGTGCATATTTTGCATGGAAATATCAACCACTTTCAGAGGCCTTTTATAAAACCTATAAATTTGGCATCGTTGTAAAAAAAAATTACAAAATTGTTCAACGTGTCAAATTTTGTACATAAAATAATGCATTTAGGTATCATAATTGACAATCTGAACACATAGATAATGTTTAAAATCCAGTTAATTTGCATATTTTGCATCGATAATTTCAATCATTCCACTGAGAAATTTAACATTTTATAAAACCTATACAATTGTTATCGTTGTATATACATTTTTCCTAAAATTGCTCCAAATTTCAAATTTACTACAAAAAATAATATCTTTATGTTATAAGAGAGATAGTTTGAACGATAGATATTGCACAAAATTCCGTGTTCGAGCATAATTTGCATTGAACATTTCAATCACCGTTCAGAAAATTATAATATTTTCTAAAATAGAAGCATTTGCATCGTTGTATATATATATATATATATATATATATATATATATATATATATATATCCTGAAATTGCACAAAGTGTCGAATTTTATACATAAAGTAATTTATTTGGATTTTATAAAAGAAATCTGAGCAGATAAGATAATGTTCTAAATTGCGGTTTCGTGCATACTGTGTTGTTGTTGAGGCCCAGACCGTCCGACCTACCAGAAAGGTGTAAGGTAACCATATGGACGGCCGGAAAGTGCCACCCAATTTAGACCGGAACCCAGTGGGGGAGTCATTCACAGGGACCGTACCTTCCTTCCTCTACCACCAACCTCTCGGAAGGACTTTCGAACCCACATGCTTAGCGTGATCGTACTCCGCATGAACACGGCGGCAGTTGTGGCAGCGTGCAAATCCAGCGCTCAAACCACCGGGCTACCGCGCCCGAAATGTGCCAACAGCACGCGGTGTTCCCAGGTGGTTCATGCATACTGTGTCAAACATTTCAATCACTATTCAAAAAATAGGAATTCATTATTTTTATGTACTTTAAATACTTAAATTTGGCGTCGTTTTAATATATAACATAGATTTATACAGATTATTTATATAGATATTATTTATCGAGATTTATAATATAAATATTTATCTCAAAGTAGCTGCAGTTGTCAAATATCTGACACATAAAATAATTTATTTAGATTTTAAAAGAGAATATCTAAACATATAGATAATATTCAAAATCCCGTTTTCATGTATATTGCCCATTGCAATTTCAATCACACTTTAGAGGAATTTACTATTTTCCCAAACCTCTATATTTGGTTTCGATGTACATATATCTATATAGCTAAATTGTTCCAAGTATTAAATTTACTACATAAATTAATTTGTTTAATATCTAAGCAGATAGATAATGTTAACTATAACGTTTTCGTAGGAAATTTTACAGATGAAACAATTTTGAGATAAATATCCTTGCAACGACACCAAAATAGTAGGTTATAGAAAATATTAAAGTCCTCTGAAGAGTAATTCAAATTTTTGATACAAAATATGCACGAAAATGGGAATTTAAACATAAACTATATGTTCAGATTTCACCTTATAAAACCTAAATTTATTTTAATTAACACGTGGAGCAATTTGGGGATGAATATCAACGATGCCAAATTTATAGGTTTTAAAGAATATCAAATTTTTCTGAAGATTGATTGAACTGCCCGATGCAAAATATGCACGAACACGAAAATTTGAACATAATCTACATGCATGGATTATTACATATAAAACTTAATTATTTTATTTAGAAAACGTGGAGCAAATTTGAGTTAAAAATATTTAAACGACACTAAATTTATGGATTTTAGAAAATATAAAATTCTCTGAAGAGTAATTGAAATTTTCGCTTCAAAATATGCACGAAAACGGGAATTTTAATATTATCTATGGGCTTATATTTTCACTTATAAAAAACTCATTTATAAATTTTCACTTTTGCCATTTTATTTTAGGAAGGAAATTTAACACATGGATCAATTTTGAGATGATTATCATTACAACGATACAAAATTTGCAGGTTCTAAAAAATATTAAATTCCTCTGACGAATGATTTAAGTTCGATGCAAAATTTGCATTAAAACTTGAATTTGAACATCAACTTTGTTCACAGATTTTTACTTATAAAACCTAAATAAATTATTCTATGTGGGAAATTTGACACGTAAAGAAATTTTGAGGTAAATATCTTTAGAATGATGCCAAATTTATAGGTGTTAGGAAATATTAAATTCCTGTGATGTGTGTATGAAGTTTTCAATGCAAAAACTGCATGAAAACGGGAATATTGAACATAATCTAAATTCTCAGATTTTCATATATAAAACCTAAATAAATTATTTCATTTATTAAATTTAACACTTGTAGCAATGTTTACTTATAAAACCTAAATAGATTATTTTATGTAGGAAATTTGACACGTGGAGCAACTTTGAAATAAATACCTTTACAACGATACTAAATTTATAGGTTAGAAAATATTAAATTCCTCTGAAAAATGAATAACATTCTCAATGCAAAATATGAAAACGGGAACACGACAACGGGTGTATGAACATAATCTGTATGCTCAAACTTTTACTTTTAATACCTAATAATATTTTCATATAGAAAATTGGACACTTTGAGCGATTTTAAGGTAAGTATCTAGACATCGACACAATATTTATGGTGTTTAGAAAATATAAAATTCCTATGAAGACAGATTACATTTTTTTTTCTTTTGTAACTTGTGCATAAAAACGGTATTTTGATTTTTATCTATGTGCTCAGATATTCACTTATGAAATTTAAATAAATTATTTTGTGTAGGAAATATGACACGTGGGTAGTATTAAATTATTTTGAAAGTGATTGAAAGTTTCAATGCTAAATATGGCTGAAAGCGAAATTTCGATGTAGGAAATATTCATTGTATGAAATTTGACACGTGGAGCTATTTTAAGTTAAATATCTTTGCGTGGACGTCAGAATTATGGGTTATTAAAAATATTGAATTCCTCTAAAGCGCGATTGAAATCTTCAATGCATTATGTTCCCGAAAACGATCTATTGAATAATTTTCTATGTGCTCAGAATTTCTTACCAATTCCATATAGTGTGGATTCGAGCTTGTGAAATCGTTTTGGTACATTTTCTGATCTGCCTATCCGTCAAATTTAAATATTAATATATTAATTAGGAGCTTCGGAATGTGAGCTTGGTGGCTTGGTGGTTACGCTCTGTGGTCATGTTGTTTGTTCTTTCGTAGAAAGAGGTTTTGGTGAATGTTTTTTTTTTATCAGTCTCTCCGTTAAGTTTAAATATATTAAATAGGACCTTCGGGATGTGATCGTAGTGGCTTAGTGGTCATTTAGTTTGTTTTCATAGAAAGAGGTCGTGGGTTCGAGCTCTCAGAGTCGTTTTGGTGATTGTTTTGTTTTTATCAGTTTCTCCGTTAAGTTTAAATAAATTAATTAGGATCTTCGGAATATGATTTTGGTGGCTTAGTGGTCATGTAGCTTGTTTTCGTAGAAAGAGGTTGTGGGTTCGAGCTCTCCGAGTCGTTTTGGTGACTGTTTTTTTTTTATCAGTTTCTCCGTTAAGTTTAAATATTGTCCCAAGGCAAATTTGGGACATTGCAAATTATGGAGGAGTGTAACCTACAAAGATGGTCCCTGTACTTCTCCTGTAATGCATATACACTTCCCTAAGAAAACACCTGCAAAAGGATGAGCAAGCCATGTTTCTGGGAAGTATGGACAACGTTGGTTCTGTTACTGAGGGGCGCACAGCGGGGCGCTCTTGGGGAGAGCTGACCCTTGTCCGGTTCGGGTGCACGTGCACGCAAGGTCGTGAGAACCCGCGGTCCACCTGCCAGATATTAATTCTGGGGTGACCGCCATCCTCCTGTCAGCACAGCACCCAATAACTGGACATTTTTTGGAAACATCCAATGAAGCTACCAGGGGCGTTGATTGGGGGGACCAGTAACAAACCTGGGGCTTAATGGTGTAGGAGGAGACATTTTTTCCGATGATCGAGAGAGTTTGAGAATTTTCAAAAAGAACGAGAATTGAGTTTAAGACTGCAGACAGAACGGAGATTTTTGGGGGTGTGCTCCGGAGAGAAAAGTTCTCCCAAAATAGGTCCGCAGCGATGACCGGTATTTCCGCGGTCGAAGTGCCCCGCTTCCAGTGACGGTCTTATGATATATTTGAAGGTACTGAATGCATGTCTCTTATACTATCAGTTCTGATGACGATTTGTTAATTAATATTTGCACTCTCTCGACATCTATAGCCAAATTACTTGAGTTAAATAATTAGAATGAATTTAATAGGGAACTTAAATGAGGGGGATTTGAATATGTATATTTTAAATGTTTATGATTTAAAAATGTTAAACACGCATGTCAGTGAATAATAAGTATGCTTTAGTAAGAGTGCTGATTGAATTAATTAAATATGTTCTTCTATTATTATTTTAATTTCCTTTTGTCAATAAATGATATTTTGTTAACGTTTTATATCATGTCCGTTGTCCTCATTTTCCGATAATTTGACTTTCATGTATTTTTATTCGACACGGCCAATGTCGGAGATTGTTTTAATAAACAATAACACTGATTTATGCGTTCTAACAGGACGTGTGGTTAAAACCCACATAACAAAAATGGTTCCGATGACCAGGATTCGAAATAAAAATAATTGTTAAAATAACGAAAAATTTTTTTTTTGTGAATAAATTAAAATTAATGTGCGCGATAGGAAAATTTAAAATAAAATTAACTTAAAATAAAATAAAATGAACTTAAAATAAAATAAAATTAACTTAAAATAAAATTTAAAATAAAATTAACTTGAATTAAAATAAAATTGTCTTGAAATAAATTTAAAATAAAAAACTTAAACTTTAAAAGTAAACTTAACGTAAGGAAATGAGGACATTTAAGAAAATAGATGTTGTCACAAGTGTTATGCCATATGTATATGATGTGTGTATTTTAAGAAATATTGTGTATATTTAAGAAAAAGAATTATAGGATTTAAATATATTGAGTTAGGGGAGAAAAATTGGAGAAAATAATAATGGATGGTAATATTCTTTTGGGAGATAAATTTTTGGGAGATAAGAATTGCGTAGGAGTATGATTTTATGTTTAAGATTTTTGAGTATCAATAATTGTATTTTATGTTGCATGAAAAGTGTTGTATTTATGTAAACGCGCATTGTTCGTAGAGATAGAAATTTTGGATTAGAAAATTTAAGGGAAAACTTAACAATTTTTTAAAATGACAGAAAGGGGTGATATGACGGTAACGCCTACAAGTAGGATTCCGGGGATTATTTCCTTGTTAGGAGAACTGAGCGGAAGCGACGAAAATGAGACCTCCATATTTTTCGAACAGATGGAATCTTTAAGTGAACTAACAAATTGGAACGATTTAGAGAAGCTAGCAATTGTTAAATCCCGTCTGCGCGGAAACGCAAGAAAATTCTACATCAGCTCAAAGGATCTGCGTAGCGAAACATCTTTCGACATTTTCAAGCAAAAATTCCTAGATTTTTTCACATCCGAACCTAATGTCACTACAAATCAAATTCTTTTTTCAACTGCTAAACAAACTAAGGGAGAAAATATTAAAGAATTAGCACATAAAATTACAACATTAACTTTAAACTACGTAGGTGAAACACAACTTAATGAACACACACACGCAATTATGGACAAACTCAGCCTAAGTAAATTTTTGGAGGCAGTTGAGCCCGAATATCGGAAAGAAATTATGAAAAATGACCCAAAAAGCTTTAAGGATGCGGTAAAAATTGCCCAAAATTTAGAAGCGGCCAATCTGACAACAGTTGAAGTAAATAACATATCTCAGTACAGTGATATTCAAACATTTAAAAAGGAACAACAACAGTTTAATTCTAATTTACTGGAAAAAATAACAGAAGAAATAAATCATCTTAAAATTAGAGAAAACAAAAATGATTATCAGATAACGAACACATATTCATGCGATTTTTGTGGTAAATTTGGACATTGGATGCAGGATTGCTGGCATTATATTAGAGAGAGAAATAATCAAGCGCACATATCATTACAGACTATTCGGAAACCAACAGAACATTATGCACGGAGAAAGTTTTCCCCCACCCGTCACCAACAAGATTATGCGGAGAGGTTTCCCAATACGACATACAATGTACCCCCAGGTCGATTTTACCCCTCATATACCCAAGACGTTAGGGGAGGAAAGCGTACGTATGTGGACGATAGAAATGTTAATGAAGGAAGAACAGCGAACCAGAAATATACATATAGGAACGATGAACGGAATTTTGAGGTTCCGCGTTACAAAAATGATTTTCAGAGACAAAACCAAGGTAAATTTAAATATATGGATAGCTCGGACAGATACGCCAATGACAGGAATGATTTTGGACAGAAAACAAATTTTAACAGAACTGATTTTAGGCGAAATGCAAATTTTAACAGAAATTTAAACTAGAAGGGGAGATTGAGAATGATCGTCAACAAAGGCGTAGAAATAGGGTTCAGTCTCCTTTAAATAAAAATAAAATCCCTGTTAGTGATAGAAGTTTCATAGAAAATAATTCAGGAGAGGTCCAGTGCATAGATAGAAAGAATTCCAGAGAAGATAAAAATTTAAGGCATGTTACACAAATAAATAGTGAGAACGAGGGACAAAATGTTGGAAAGTATGAAATTCAAATTGATAGAGAAAATATTGATAATAACAGAACCCAAAATAATAGAGAAAGAGAGGACTTTAAGGACAGGAAGGACAAAGTTGAACTTATCGCGTCAGTTGGAGATGAATTAAATACGGAATTACCCACGGTAGAAATTAAATTTCAAAACACGGAAACAAAAATTCGCTTAGACTCTGACACATCTTTTTCGGTTTGGCCTATTGATATTTTCGAAACAATTAAATTAGAAACTCAGAAATTACGCGAAAACAAAATAACGGACGTTTTAGTTAGTGAGAGCGCTGATTTCAAAGGCACACAGAATACAAATACAAATTATGACAATGTAGATATCCAAATTCCAAACGAAAATAAAACAACGGATGTTTTGATTTGCGAGAAGGTGGATTTCAAAAGTACACAAAACACAAGTACAAATTATAACAATGAAAATATTCAAATTCCAAATGAAAACAAAGTAATGGATGTTTTGATTTGCGAGAAGGCGGATTTCAAAAATACACAAAACTCAAACTATGACAATGAAAATATTCAAATGCCAAATGAAAACAAAATAACGGACGTTTTAGTTGAAGAAAGGGTGGATTTTGAAAATATTCAAAATACCAATAAAAGTCACAGTAATGAAAGTATCAGGAAATCAGATGAAAGCAAAATAATGAAAGTTAATAGAAATCAAAATGTTATTTTCCAAGAGGACCAAAATGAGAATGGAAAGGTTAATTGTAAAAAAAGTCGAAAAGAAAATGCGAAATGCAAGCTTCAGGACATTAAAATTACGAATGAAAATCACGACGTACAAATAATCCCAATTTCAAATGAGAGTAAAATAATGGATGTTATGGACAATGATAATGAAAATATTGACTTTCAGAATTTGCAAAATTCAAATGATACCAGTAAAAAAAGTCGAAAAGAAAATGCGAAATGCAAGCTTCAGGACATTCAAATTACGAATGAAAATCACGACGTACAAATAATCCCAATTTCAAATGAGAGTAAAATAATGGATGTTATGGACAATGATAATGAAAATATTGACTTTCAGAATTTGCAAAATTCAAATGATACCAGTAAAAATACACAGAATGAAAATTGTAATACGAATAGAGAGAAAAATCAAAATGATAGTGAGGTTAATGATATTCAAAAACTTTCAAAAATAGATGAAAATCAAAACAAAAAGTGTGTTAGGCAAAATGTACAGGTAGCAAATGAAATACAAGTTTATAACACTAGTGGAATTGAGGAGATCCAAGAGCGGAATGAAAGGAAACTCGGTTCAGATTTTTTCATGAAACCAAAAATTTTTAGGAACGTAATATTGTCTGATGATCGCTATTTGAAAAATTTTAAAATGAGAAAGAGGTAAAAAAAAAAAAATAATTATAACTCAAAATGAATTCTTTGGAAATTGATCTGGCAAGAAATAAATTATGAAATTGAAAAATGGATATGATGTCAAAATTGTAATGAAAAACAATCTCTTCCCGCTTTTTATTTAACGTGCTTGCGACAGATAGGAAAGAAAACACGCGACATTCACGAAATGTTAGCACAACACAGCACAAGCGAACCCCCCCCCCCCTCAACCGGAAAGCAACAATTCCTTCCCGTATTTCTTATTTGACGAGTTTGAGCCACAAGTCATAAGTAAACAAAACGCACGCCAATCGCAGAATGTCAACAGCCAACACAATAACGATGAACGAACGCCCCCTCCTCCTCTCACAAACAACTGCGCACCCGTACCCCTGGCAAAGAACCTAGCCGTGCCAGAGATAGAAAATGCGACTGAACATGCCATCCCTCCTCATCACATGCCAGAGAGCACCAACAACGAGAATGCCATTATTTCGGACCGTATTCTGGACCAGCGTCAAGTGCAACTTGACGATTCCCCCCCCCCCCCCTCCCCAGCTTGGGCAAGAGGAAAACATCGAAAATAAAAAGGGGACTGATCCCGTACAAACGCAAACAGTACAAGCACAACCGCAAGAACTGGTTTCTGATACAAGGGAAAAACACAGGGATTTCTCCTTAGTCAATTCTGCGCAGGAAGGTTCCAGAATCGGGGAGAGTATACAGGATGAAGAGAAACTTAACAAGACATCAGTACATAGGCCAATGCCTTCTCACACGTATGCTTTAAGAAGTAAGGTTAGAAAAGAATAAAAATTTAAAATAAATGTAGGAATAGATATACAAATTCTTATATTTTAAACTCGGAATTGAAATTGTAAATAAAGAAAAATAAGGTTAGGTAAGAATTTGAAGAGAAATATGGGTGAATTTTGGAAACACGACTACAACAAATTTTATATACAAATATATATATATAAAAAAAAAAAAAAAAAAAGGGCGAGAGAAAGTATACATCAATAACTGCACGAAAAGCGCGTAAAACGGGGCGCAAACTTTAAATAAATATTGAATTAGAAATAAAAGAAATTTTAAATAAATATTGCATTATAAATAGAAGTAATTTTAAATAAATATTACATTAATTAGAAGAATGTTTAAATAAATATTGCAAAAATAGAGGAAATTTTAAATAAATATTACATTAATTCGGAAATTTTAAATAAACATTGAATTAAAAATAGAGGAAATTTTAAATAAATATTACATTAATTAGAAGAATGTTTAAATAAATATTGCATAAATTAGGAAATTTTAAATAAATATTACATTAATTAAGAAATTTTAAATAAACATTGAATTATTAATTAGGGAATTTTAAATAAATGTTACATTAATTAGGAAAGTTTAAATTAACATGAAATTTTAAAATAATATTGGAGTGCAATTAAAGGGGTTTTAGTAATTTTAAATAACTAGTGCATTATAAACAGATGGAATTCTAAATAATTATTGCAAAAAATTAATTTAAGTAAAACTTTAACGGAAAACACTTTGCGACATTTTAAATATTATAAGCGAGTGATTTAGAAGAAAAACGGAATAAATAAATAAAATATATAGGAATGGATATGGTGAAAATTACTTTTATGGTAATAAAAAGAATTTAAATATAAGAATAAAGGGAAATTACATTAAAATCAATGAGTAAATAGTAAGGACACGGAATTTGGATAAAATAAATAAATGTTTTAAAAATAAATAAATAAGTAAGGAATGAGAATAACATACAATTATTTTAACATAAGGGATAGCAATGAATAAGAATGAACAATGAGACATATGTAAAAATTTAAAAATACTAATACATTAATATAATAAATCTTTAAGGTTAAAAATTAAAACTTTAAGGAATATCTATACATTTTTGAGTGAAACTAGGGGAATGATCTACCATCCTAAACGTACTTATATGGCGCAGTAGCAAAACCGTGGTGACGTTCCACGTTAATATGTAGCCATGCGCGATAAAGTAATTTTTTTTTTAAGTTTTAAAAGATAATGGTTAAATAAAAACACTTACCCCTTTCATCGGCATACAGTACACCTTGGTAATCCAAAAAGAATTCTGCATATCACACTTAAAATTCCCTTTACACATTTTAAAAATAAAAAAAAACACTCAAACATGTAGATAACACACATCTTTATCTCTCACACGAGGCCGGTCGGCCTAAACACACAGGATTTATTCTGCGGGGCCACAACTGTAAGGGCACGGGATCCTTTGAAAATCCGGAATTATCCGAATATCTGAGTCTTGCCAACCCTGGGAAAACTGGTTTCATGAAAAGGGCTTGTGTACTGACGTTGACGGGAAAAGTTTATTCTGTGCATAGGTACTCACGGGTTTATAGGGGTAAAAAAAAAAGAAAAGAAAAAGATAGCTGACGGTTTACAAGGAAGAAATTAAAGTAAATACTTACTGCTTACGGAAGGTTTAATATAAAGAAGTTACGAAGGTAGACCGTGAAAGAAATATAAGGGAGTTTTAAAATGTAAGATAATTACGGATTTATGGCAGATAGTAATAAAGAGAACTACGGACGCAAATTCATAAAATTTCCAAGGAGTTTACGATAAAAAAAAAAAGGATAAGAGAATTATGAATTTTATTTGTAAGTGGTTTATTGAAGTGAAAATTTGCAAGAAATTTATAATCAAAACAAATGTAAGAGAAGTATGAAAATTTTTAGGAAATGGTTTATTAGATGAAAATTCTAAACGCGAAGGCGAGATTCGGAATACACAATTTTGGATTATGTATATAAGGGATATATAAAGGAGAGTTAAGTGATAATGTGAAAAAAAAAATATGTTTATTGTGTTTGTACAAATTTTGAATTTATTAGGAAATGTAATATGGCATGACAATTCGTGATAATATTGACAAAAATTTATTTGTTTGTTTTTCTTTGTATTTTCAATGAGATAGCATAATGTATTTGTAAATATTAGTAAATGGTGAGATGTTTAATCAGTGAGAAAATTTTGTGGGCAACTTAAATGTTGAAAGGAATGCGAGAAAGAGAAATAAAAAACAAAACAAAAAATGATAATAACGATAGGAGAAAGTACTGTATTTTGAAAATTGAATAATGGCGAATTAAGTAGGGAATTACTTTTTGTAAAAAAAAAAATAAAAAAAACTCAGGGACTTAATGTTTAATGGGTATTGTAAATTCCAGAGAGAGAATTTGTGTCATCAAACTGTATGTATATGTATGCATTGGTGTATCGATAAAGTGTGTGCCTCAACTAAGATTCGTCCATACATGAAAATCCAGTGATATGATGCAGACAGTGATGTGTTGTTCTCACAAGAAAACTTTCATTTTCCCACATGTTTTACTCCACAGCGAGAAGTGATGCAGTAACGTCATCCACATACAGAGTTCCAGACTTACAATTTTCTTTGCACTTCCATCACAGCGATACGATTATTCAGTGGCGTGATTTTCACATAAACTCTCAAAGATCACAGTTTTCACACCTCCATGACAGTGAGATAGACGATGCAGTGACGTGCTTTATACGTAAACTTTCATTTTACCTATGCTTATTTCACAGCGAAACTACACAGTGATGTGCTCCATCTGCAGATCTCCAAGTTCGCGATTTTCTTTGCACTTTCCAGGACACTGAACTAGGAAACAATGGCGTGATATTGAGACGCAGACCCTCTGCTACAATTCTTAGTAGAATAACTTTTTCACACTCCTTACAAACTTTTGAACTTTGCACTTATCATTGTTACCATGAACATTCTTCCAACTTTTGGGCAGCCAATTTATTGGACTTCGAATCTCTATAGAACTCAAACATGTCGGACAGAAAACATTTGATACTTCCTTTTTCCATGAGTTTAATGACATTGGTGTGCATTGTGACATTATTTTGTTATATATATATATATGTGTGTGTGTAAATGCGTTTACAGTTTTTTTTTAGGTGAATACTAGCCTGTGGCACGGTTCTACTACGGAGAGGGGGGTGAATGTCCCAAGGCAAATTTGGGACATTGCAAATTATGGAGGAGTGTAACCTACAAAGATGGTCCCTGTACTTCTCCTGTAATGCATATACACTTCCCTAAGAAAACACCTGCAAAAGGATGAGCAAGCCATGTTTCTGGGAAGTATGGACAACGTTGGTTCTGTTACTGAGGGGCGCACAGCGGGGCGCTCTTGGGGAGAGCTGACCCTTGTCCGGTTCGGGTGCACGTGCACGCAAGGTCGTGAGAACCCGCGGTCCACCTGCCAGATATTAATTCTGGGGTGACCGCCATCCTCCTGTCAGCACAGCACCCAATAACTGGACATTTTTTGGAAACATCCAATGAAGCTACCAGGGGCGTTGATTGGGGGGACCAGTAACAAACCTGGGGCTTAATGGTGTAGGAGGAGACATTTTTTCCGATGATCGAGAGAGTTTGAGAATTTTCAAAAAGAACGAGAATTGAGTTTAAGACTGCAGACAGAACGGAGATTTTTGGGTGTGTGCTCCGGAGAGAAAAGTTCTCCCAAAATAGGTCCGCAGCGATGACCGGTATTTCCGCGGTCGAAGTGCCCCGCTTCCAGTGACGGTCTTATGATATATTTGAAGGTACTGAATGCATGTCTCTTATACTATCAGTTCTGATGACGATTTGTTAATTAATATTTGCACTCTCTCGACATCTATAGCCAAATTACTTGAGTTAAATAATTAGAATGAATTTAATAGGGAACTTAAATGAGGGGGATTTGAATATGTATATTTTAAATGTTTATGATTTAAAAATGTTAAACACGCATGTCAGTGAATAATAAGTATGCTTTAGTAAGAGTGCTGATTGAATTAATTAAATATGTTCTTCTATTATTATTTTAATTTCCTTTTGTCAATAAATGATATTTTGTTAACGTTTTATATCATGTCCGTTGTCCTCATTTTCCGATAATTTGACTTTCATGTATTTTTATTCGACACGGCCAATATCAGAGATTGTTTTAATAAACAATAACACTGATTTATGCGTTCTAACAGGACGTGTGGTTAAAACCCACATAACAAATATAATAATTAGGATCGTTGGAATATGATCTTGGTGGCTTAGTGGTCATGTAGCTTGTTTTCGTAGAAAGAGGTTGTGGGTTCGAGCTCTCCGAGTCGTTTTGGTGACTGGTTTTTTTTTATCAGTTTCTCCGTTAAGTTTAAATATAATAATTAGAATCTTAGGAATATGATCTTGGTGGCTTAATGGCCATGTAGCTTGTTTTCGCAGAAAGAGGTTGTGGGTTTGAGTTCTCTGAGTCGTTTTTGGTGACTGTTTTTTTTTAACAGTTTCTCCGTTAAGTTTAAATATAATAATTAGATCTTTGGAATGTGATCTTGGTGGCTTAGTGGTCATGTAGCTTGTTTTCGTAGAAAGAGGTTGTGGGTTCGAGCTCTCCGAGTCGTTTTGGTGACTGTTTTTTTTTATCAGTTTCTCCGTTAAGTTTAAATATAATAATTAGGATCGTTGGAATATGATCTTGGTGGCTTAGTGGTCATGTTGTTTGTGTTCGTATAAAGAGGTTGTGGGTTCGAGCTCTCCGAGTCGTTTTGGTGAGTGTTTTGTTTTTATCAGTTTCTCCGTTAAGTTGAAATATAGTAATTAGGAAGTTTGGAATATGATCTTGGTGGCTTAGTGGTCATGTAGTTTGTTTTCGTAGAAAGAGGTTGTGGGTTCGAGCTCTCCGAGTCGTTTTGGTGACTGTTTTTTTGATCATTTTCTCCGATAAGTTTAAATATATTAGCAAGGATTTCCGTAAAGTGATCTTGGTGGTTTAGTGGTCATGTTGCATGTTTCCATTACCATAAATTGTGGGTTCGAGCTCGCCGAGTCTCTCTTTTGACTGTTTTCTTTGTTAGTCTCTCCGATAAATTTAAATATATTAATTAGGATTTGTGTTATGTGAGTTGGTTGGCTAAGTGGGCATGTTGTCTGTTTCCAGCTACAGATGGTGTGAGTTTGAATCATTTTGGTATCTGTTCTTATTCTAATCAGTCTCTCCGTCAAATTTAAATAAATGAATTAGAATCTCAAGACTGTAAGCTTGGTGGCTTAATGGTCACGCTCAGTGTTCATATAATTTGTTTCCGACTCCGGAGGCTGTGGGTTCGAACCGCGCTTCTTTTTCAGAAAATTTAAACACGCATGTTAAAATGTTAAAGTTAAATACACCAGAATTGAATCGTAAGTTGTCGCCCTCTTGGCCGAGAGGCTTGGGGCGTCAAGTTGCGGGGGTGTAGGCTCTGGGTTCGAATCCAGCCAGGGTACGCAGGGTCAGATTATAGTGTTAGACGGAAGCAGGTATTAGAAAATTTCGACGGTGATGGGGAGTGGCCGGGGTTCTTGGTTAGATTTATGTCATCTTATTTCTTTCCTTATCATCTACTTAATTTTCCAAATTTCTTACTAAATTATCTGCACAAGATGGAGGACGAGCGGTGGTTTGAACTCCACCGTTGCTGGCGGGGTTTCTCTTCGGGACTGCTGGCTTCGGTGTCGAGTTCATCACCCTTCCTCGTCCAAAATTTGTGCAGGGCTTGTTTTGCACCATTTAGTTCAAGATAACGAAATTCCAAAATTTTACCCATTTTGGAGAACGGCAGATCTATTTTTCACTCTCTTTAGATTAGCTGAACTAGGGATGACAGGAAGTGACGTATAGGAAATGACGAACGGGAAGTGACGAACCGGAAATGACGAACCGGAAGTGGCGTACCTGAAGCTACGTCACTTCCGGTGCATCATTTCCTGTTCGTCATTTCCAGTACGTCACTTCCGGTCATCTCTAGTTAGGCTAATTTAAAGAGAGTGAAAAAGAGATCCGCCGTACTCCAAAATGCGTAAAATTTTGGAATTTCGTTATCTTGAACTAAATGGTGCAAAACAAGCTCTGCACAAATTTCGGACGAGGAAGGGTGGTGAACTCGACACCGAAGCCAGCAGGCCCGAAGAGAAACCCCGCCAGCAACGGTGGAGTTCAAACAACCGCTCGTCCTCCATCTTGTGCAGATTATTTAGTAAGAAATTTAGAAAGTTAAGTAGGAGATGATAAAGAAAGAAATAAGATGACATAAATCTAACCAAGAACTCCGGCCCCTCCCCATCACCGTCGAAACTTTCTAATACCTGCTTCCCTCTAACACTACAATCTGACCCTGCGTACCCAGCCCGGATTCGAACCCAGAGCCTACACCCCCGCAACTTGACGCCCCTAGCCTCTCGGCCAAGAGGGCGACAACTTACGTTTCAATTCTGGTGTATTTAACTTTAACATTTTAACATGCGTATTTAAATTTTCTGAAAAAAAGCGCGGTTCGAACCCACAGCCTTCGGAGTCGGAAACACATTATAAGTACACGGAGCGTGACCACTAAGCCACCGAGCTTACATTCCGGAGATTCTAATTAATTTATTTAAATTTGACGGAGAGACTGATAAGAATAAGAAAATATACCAAAACGATTCAATCTCAAGCCATCTGTAAGTGGAAACAGACAACATGACCACTCGCCTACCAGCTCACGTAACTCAGATCTTAATTAATATATTTAAACTTAACGGAAAGACTGGTAGTAAAAGTACGGATACCAAAATTTCTCCCTGGATTCGAACCCACAGCCTCTCGAGCCGTAGAAAGGTACCATGACCACTGAGCCACCAATCCCATATGCCAACGATCCTAATTATTGTATTTGAACATAACGAAGAGACTGATCAGAAAAAGAACATATACCAAAAGGATTCAATACTTTCGAACCCACAGCATCTGGAATAGTAAACAGACAACATGACAACTGAACCAGCCAACTCACATACCACAGATCCTAAATAAAATATTTAAACTTGGCAGAGAGACTCCTAAAAAAAATGCACAGACACCAAAACGATTCAGTGGGGTCGAACCCACGGCATCTGGAATCGGAATCAAACACCATGACCACTAAGCCACCAAGCTCACATTCCGGCGATTATAATTAATATATTTAAACTTGACGGACAGAGTCATCAGAAAAGAAGAGATACCAAATTAATCCCACCCACACCATCTGGAACTGGAAAAAAGACAATATGACCATGAGACAGCCAGCTCATATACCGCAGATCTTAATTAATTCATTTAAACTTATTAGAAAGACTGATAATTAAAGTAGACAACAAAACTTGTCATTGATTTCGAACCCACAGCGTCTGGAATCGGAAGCAGACACCATGACCACTGCACCATCATCTCGCATCCCGACATCTTAATCATTATATTTAAACATACCGAAGAGGCTGCCCAGAAAAATGACAAATACTAAAATGTTTCAATGGTTTTAAACCTACGCCATATGGAACAGTTAACATGACAACTGAGCTAGGCAGCGCAATTGCTTCAGATTTCTAATTAATATATTTAAACTTATCGGAGAGACTGAAAAATGAAAACAGACAACGAAACGACTCAGCGAGCTCGAACCCAGAACCTCTGGAAACGAAAACAAGCAACTTGACCACTAAGCCACCAAGATCACATTCCGAAGTTCCTATTTAATATATTTAAACTTATCGGAGAGACTAAAAAGGAAAATAGACAAAAAAAAAGAATCGACGAGCTCGAACCCACAACTTATGGTAACGGGAATAAGCAACATGACCACTAAGCCACCAAGATCACTTACCGAAGATCCTAGCTAATATATTTAAACTTAACGGAGAGACCGATAAAAAAACAGACACCAAAAGGACTCTGTGAGCTTGAACCCATAACATCTGGAAACGAAAGCAAACAACATGACCACTAAGCCACCAAGATCACATTCCGAAGATCTTAATTAATATATTTTAACTTAACGGAGAGACTGCTAAAAAAAAACAGACAACAAAACGACAGGGTGAGCTCGAACCGACAACCTCTGGAAAAGAAAACAAGCAACATGACCACTGAGCGTGACCACGAACCCACCAAGATCACATTCCGAAGCTCCTAATTAATATATTAATATATTTAAATTTGACAGATAGACTGATCGGAAAATGTACCAAAACGATTTCACAAACACGAATATGGAATTGGTAAGAAATTCTGAGCACATAGAAATTATTCAATAGATCGTTTCGTGAACACAATGCATCGAAGATTTCAATCACGCTTTAGAGGGATTCAATATTTTTAATAACCCATAATTTTGGCGTCCTCGCAAAGATATTTACTTAAAATTGCTCCACGTGTCAAATTTCATACAATGAATATTTCCCACACCGAAATTTCGCTTTCAGGCATATTTAGCATTGAAAGTTTCAATCACTTTCAAAATAATTTAATATTACCCACGTGTCATATTTCCTACACAAAATAATTTATTTAAATTTTATAAGTGAATATCTGAGCACATAGATGAAAATCAAAATACCGTTTTTATGCACAAGATATAAAAAAAAAAAAAAATTAATCTCTCTTCAGAGGAATTTTTTATTTGCTAAACACCATAAATGTTGTGTCGATGGCTAGATACTTAACTGAAAATCAGTGTCTTCGTTATGTTTAAATATAATAATTAGGATCTTTGAAATGTGGAATTGGTGGCTCTGTGGTCATGGTTCCTTTCTCCGGCTTGAGAGACTGTGAGTTCGAATCCAGGGAGGAATTTTGGTATCCGTACTTTTATTACCAGTATTTCTGTTAAGTTTAAATATATTAATTAGGATGTGTGTTATGTGAGCTGGTTGGCTAAGTGGTCATGTTGTCTGTTTCCAGTTACAGATGGTGTGAGTTTGAATCATTTTGGTATCTGTTCTTATTCTAATCAGTCTATCCGTCAAATTTAAATAAATTAATTAGAATCTCAAGAATGTAAGCTTGGTGGCTTAATGGTCACGCTCAGTGTTCATATAATTTGTTTCCGACTCCGCAGGCTGTGGGTTCGAACCGCGCTTTTTTTTTCATAAAATTTAAACACGCATGTTAAAATGTTAAAGTTAAATACACCAGAATTGAAACGTAAGTTGTCGCCCTCTTGGCCGAGAGGCTAGGGGCGTCAAGTTGCGGGGGTGTAGGCTCTGGGTTCGAATCCGGGCTGGGTACGCAGGGTCAGATTGTAGTGTTAGAGGGAAGCAGGTATTAGAAAGTTTCGACGGTGATGGGGAGGGGCCGGGGTTCTTGGTTAGATTTATGTCATCCTATTTCTTTCCTTATCATCTACTTAATTTTCCAAATTTCTTACTAAATTATCTGCACAAGATGGAGGACGAGCGGTGGTTTGAACTCCGCCGTTGCTGGCGGGGTTTCTCTTCGGGCCTGCTGGCTTCGGTGTCGAGTTCACCACCCTTCCTCGTCCAAAATTTGTGCAGAGCTTGTTTTGCACCATTTAGTTCAAGATAACGAAATTCCAAAATTTTACGCATTTTGGAGTACAGCGGATCTCTTTTTCACTCTCTTTAAATTAGCCAAACTAGAGATGACCGGAAGTGACGTACTGGAAATGACGAACAGGAAATGACGCACCGGAAGTGACGTAGCTTCAGGTACGTCACTTCCGGTCCGTCATTTCCGGTACGTCACTTCCCGTTCGTCACTTCCGGTACGTCACTTCCTGTCATCCCTAGTTCAGCTAATCTAAAGAGAGTGAAAAAGAGATCTGCCGTTCTCCAAAATGGGTAAAATTTTGGAATTTCGTTATCTTGAACTAAATGGTGCAAAACAAGCCCTGCACAAATTTTGAACGAGGAAGGGTGGTGAACTCGACACCGAAGCCAGCAGGCCCGAAGAGAAACCCCGCCAGCAACGGTGGAGTTCAAACCACCACTCGTCCTCCATCTTGTGCAGATAATTTAGTAAGAAATTTGGAAAATTAAGTAGATGATAAGGAAAGAAATAGGATGACATAAATCTAACCAAGAACCCCGGCCCCTCCCCATCACCGTCGAAACTTTCTAATACCTGCTTCCCTCTAACACTACAATCTGACCCTGCGTACCCAGCCCGGATTCGAACCCAGAGCCTACACCCCCGCAACTTGACGCCCCTAGCCTCTCGGCCAAGAGGGCGACAACTTACGTTTCAATTCTGGTGTATTTAACTTTAACATTTTAACATGCGTGTTTAAATTTTATGAAAAAAAAAGCGCGGTTCGAACCCACAGCCTGCGGAGTCGGAAACAAATTATATGAACACTGAGCGTGACCATTAAGCCACCAAGCTTACATTCTTGAGATTCTAATTAATTTATTTAAATTTGACGGATAGACTGATTAGAATAAGAACAGATACCAAAATGATTCAAACTCACACCATCTGTAACTGGAAACAGACAACATGACCACTTAGCCAACCAGCTCACATAACACACATCCTAATTAATATATTTAAACTTAACAGAAATACTGGTAATAAAAGTACGGATACCAAAATTCCTCCCTGGATTCGAACTCACAGTCTCTCAAGCCGGAGAAAGGAACCATGACCACAGAGCCACCAATTCCACATTTCAAAGATCTTAATTATTATATTTAAACATAACGAAGACACTGATTTTCAGTTAAGTATCTAGCCATCGACACAACATTTATGGTGTTTAGCAAATAAAAAATTCCTCTGAAGAGAGATTAATTTTTTTTTCTTTTATATCTTGTGCATAAAAACGGTATTTTGATTTTCATCTATGTGCTCAGATATTCACTTATAAAATTTAAATAAATTATTTTGTGTAGGAAATATGACACGTGGGTAATATTAAATTATTTTGAAAGTGATTGAAACTTTCAATGCTAAATATGCCTGAAAGCGAAATTTCGGTGTGGGAAATATTCATTGTATGAAATTTGACACGTGGAGCAATTTTAAGTAAATATCTTTGCGAGGACGCCAAAATTATGGGTTATTAAAAATATTGAATCCCTCTAAAGCGTGATTGAAATCTTCGATGCATTGTGTTCACGAAACGATCTATTGAATAATTTCTATGTGCTCAGAATTTCTTACCAATTCCATATTCGTGTTTGTGAAATCGTTTTGGTACATTTTCCGATCAGTCTATCTGTCAAATTTAAATATATTAATATATTAATTAGGAGCTTCGGAATGTGATCTTGGTGGGTTCGTGGTCACGCTCAGTGGTCATGTTGCTTGTTTTCTTTTCCAGAGGTTGTCGGTTCGAGCTCACCCTGTCGTTTTGTTGTCTGTTTTTGTTTTAGCAGTCTCTCCGTTAAGTTAAAATATATTAATTAAGATCTTCGGAATGTGATCTTGGTGGCTTAGTGGTCATGTTGTTTGCTTTCGTTTCCAGATGTTATGGGTTCAAGCTCACAGAGTCCTTTTGGTGTCTGTTTTTTTATCGGTCTCTCCGTTAAGTTTAAATATATTAGCAAGGATCTTCGGTAAGTGATCTTGGTGGCTTAGTGGTCATGTTGCTTATTGCCGTTACCATAAGTTGTGGGTTCGAACTCGTCGATTCTTTTTTTTTTGTCTATTTTCCTTTTTAGTCTCTCCGATAAGTTTAAATATATTAAATAGGAACTTCGGAATGTGATCTTGGTGGCTTAGTGGTCAAGTTGCTTGTTTTCGTTTCCAGAGGTTCTGGGTTCGAGCTCGCTGAGTCGTTTCGTTGTCTGTTTTCATTTTTCAGTCTCTCCGATAAGTTTAAATATATTAATTAGAAATCTGAAGCAATTGCGCTGCCTAGCTCAGTTGTCATGTTAACTGTTCCATATGGCGTAGGTTTAAAACCATTGAAACATTTTAGTATTTGTCATTTTTCTGGGCAGCCTCTTCGGTATGTTTAAATATAATGATTAAGATGTCGGGATGCGAGATGATGGTGCAGTGGTCATGGTGTCTGCTTCCGATTCCAGACGCTGTGGGTTCGAAATCAATGACAAGTTTTGTTGTCTACTTTAATTATCAGTCTTTCTAATAAGTTTAAATGAATTAATTAAGATCTGCGGTATATGAGCTGGCTGTCTCATGGTCATATTGTCTTTTTTCCAGTTCCAGATGGTGTGGGTGGGATTAATTTGGTATCTCTTCTTTTCTGATGACTCTGTCCGTCAAGTTTAAATATATTAATTATAATCGCCGGAATGTGAGCTTGGTGGCTTAGTGGTCATGGTGTTTGATTCCGATTCCAGATGCCGTGGGTTCGACCCCACTGAATCGTTTTGGTGTCTGTGCATTTTTTTTAGGAGTCTCTCTGCCAAGTTTAAATATTTTATTTAGGATCTGTGGTATGTGAGTTGGCTGGTTCAGTTGTCATGTTGTCTGTTTACTATTCCAGATGCTGTGGGTTCGAAAGTATTGAATCCTTTTGGTATATGTTCTTTTTCTGATCAGTCTCTTCGTTATGTTCAAATACAATAATTAGGATCGTTGGCATATGGGATTGGTGGCTCAGTGGTCATGGTACCTTTCTACGGCTCGAGAGGCTGTGGGTTCGAATCCAGGGAGAAATTTTGGTATCCGTACTTTTACTACCAGTCTTTCCGTTAAGTTTAAATATATTAATTAAGATCTGAGTTACGTGAGCTGGTAGGCGAGTGGTCATGTTGTCTGTTTCCACTTACAGATGGCTTGAGTTTGAATCGTTTTGGTATATTTTCTTATTCTTATCAGTCTCTCCGTCAAGTTTAAATAAATTAATTAGAATCTCCGGAATGTAAGCTCGGTGGCTTAGTGGTCACGCTCCGTGTACTTATAATGTGTTTCCGACTCCGAAGACTGTGGGTTCGAACCGCGCTTTTTTTCAGAAAATTTAAACACGCATGTTAAAATGTTAAAGTTAAATACACCAGAATTGAAACGTAAGTTGTCGCCCTCTTGGCCGAGAGGCTAGGGGCGTCAAGTTGCGGGGGTGTAGGCTCTGGGTTCGAATCCGGGCTGGGTACGCAGGGTCAGATTGTAGTGTTAGAGGGAAGCAGGTATTAGAAAGTTTCGACGGTGATGGGGAGGGGCCGGAGTTCTTGGTTAGATTTATGTCATCTTATTTCTTTCTTTATCATCTCCTACTTAACTTTCTAAATTTCTTACTAAATAATCTGCACAAGATGGAGGACGAGCGGTGGTTTGAACTCCACCGTTGCTGGCGGGGTTTCTCTTCGGGCCTGCTGGCTTCGGTGTCGAGTTCACCACCCTTCCTCGTCCAAAATTTGTGCAGGGCTTGTTTTGCACCATTTAGTTCAAGATAACGAAATTCCAAAATTTTACCCATTTTGGAGAACGGCAGATCTCTTTTTCACTCTCTTTAGATTAGCTGAACTAGGGATGACAGGAAGTGACGTACCGGAAGTGACGTATAGGAAATGACGAACGGGAAGTGACGGACCGGAAGTGACGTACCTGAAGCTACGTCACTTCCGGTGCGTCATTTCCTGTTCGTCATTTCCAGTACGTCACTTCCGGTCATCTCTAGTTTGGCTAATTTAAAGAGAGTGAAAAAGAGATCCGCCGTACTCCAAAATGCGTAAAATTTTGGAATTTCGTTATCTTGAACTAAATGGTGCAAAACAAACTCTGCACAAATTTCGGACGAGGAAGGGTGGTGAACTCGACACCGAAGCCAGCAGGCCCGAAGAGAAACCCCGCCAGCAACGGTGGAGTTCAAACCACCGCTCGTCCTCCATCTTGTGCAGATTATTTAGTAAGAAATTTAGAAAGTTAAGTAGGAGATGATAAAGAAAGAAATAAGATGACATAAATCTAACCAAGAACTCCGGCCCCTCCCCATCACCGTCGAAACTTTCTAATACCTGCTTCCCTCTAACACTACAATCTGACCCTGCGTACCCAGCCCGGATTCGAACCCAGAGCCTACACCCCCGCAAATTGACGCCCCTAGCCTCTCGGCCAAGAGGGCGACAACTTACGTTTCAATTCTGGTGTATTTAACTTTAACATTTTAACATGCGTGTTTAAATTTTCTGAAAAAAAGCGCGGTTCGAACCCACAGCCTTCGGAGTCGGAAACACATTATAAGTACACGGAGCGTGACCACTAAGCCACCGAGCTTACATTCCGGAGATTCTAATTAATTTATTTAAACTTGACGGAGAGACTGATAAGAATAAGAAAATATACCAAAACGATTCAAACTCAAGCCATCTGTAAGTGGAAACAGACAACATGACCACTCGCCTACCAGCTCACGTAACTCAGATCTTAATTAATATATTTAAACTTAGCGGAAAGACTGGTAGTAAAAGTACGGATACCAAAATTTCTCCCTGGATTCGAACCCACAGCCTCTCGAGCCGTAGAAAGGTACCATGACCACTGAGCCACCAATCCCATATGCCAACGATCCTAATTATTGTATTTGAACATAACGAAGAGACTGATCAGAAAAAGAACATATACCAAAAGGATTCAATACTTTCGAACCCACAGCATCTGGAATAGTAAACAGACAACATGACAACTGAACCAGCCAACTCACATACCACAGATCCTAAATAAAATATTTAAACTTGGCAGAGAGACTCCTAAAAAAAATGCACAGACACCAAAACGATTCAGTGGGGTTGAACCCACGGCATCTGGAATCGGAATCAAACACCATGACCACTAAGCCACCAAGCTCACATTCCGGCGATTATAATTAATATATTTAAACTTGACGGACAGAGTCATCAGAAAAGAAGAGATACCAAATTAATCCCCCCACACCATCTGGAACTGGAAAAAAGACAATATGACCATGAGACAGCCAGCCCATATACCGCAGATCTTAATTAATTCATTTAAACTTATTAGAAAGACTGATAATTAAAGTAGACAACAAAACTTGTCATTGATTTCGAACCCACAGCGTCTGGAATCGGAAGCAGACACCATGACCACTGCACCATCATCTCGCATCCCGACATCTTAATCATTATATTTAAACATACCGAAGAGGCTGCCCAGAAAAATGACAAATACTAAAATGTTTCAATGGTTTTAAACCTACGCCATATGGAACAGTTAACATGACAACTGAGCTAGGCAGCGCAATTGCTTCAGATTTCTAATTAATATATTTAAACTTATCGGAGAGACTGAAAAATGAAAACAGACAACGAAACGACTCAGCGAGCTCGAACCCAGAACCTCTGGAAACGAAAACAAGCAACTTGACCACTAAGCCACCAAGATCACATTCCGAAGTTCCTATTTAATATATTTAAACTTATCGGAGAGACTAAAAAGGAAAATAGACAAAAAAAAAAAAGAATCGACGAGCTCGAACCCACAACTTATGGTAACGGCAATAAGCAACATGACCACTAAGCCACCAAGATCACTTACCGAAGATCCTTGCTAATATATTTAAACTTAACGGAGAGACCGATAAATAAACAGACACCAAAACGACTCGGTGAGCTCGAACCCACAACATCTGGAAACGAAAGCAAACAATATGACCACTGAGCGTGACCACTAAGCCACCAAGATCACTTTCCGAAAATCCTAATTAATATATTTAAACTTAACGGAGAGACTGAAAAATAAAAACAGACACCAAAACGATTCAGTGGGGTCGAACCCACAGCGTCTGGAATCGGAAGCAGACACCATGACCACTTAACCATCATCTCGCATTCCGCCATCTTAATCATTATATTTAAACATAACGAAGAGGCTGCCCAGAAAAATAACAAATACTAAAACTTTTCAGTGATTTTAAACCCACGCCATATGGAACAGGTAACATGACGACTGAGCTAGGCAGCTCACTTGCTGCAGATTTCTAATTAATATATTTAAACTTATCGGAGAGACTGAAAAATAAAAACAGTCAACAAAACAACTCAGCGAGCTCGAACCCAGAACCTCTGGAAACGAAAACAAGCAACATGACCACTAAGCCACCAAGATCACATTTCGAAGATCCTATTTAATATATTTAAACTTATCGGAGAGACTAAAAAGGAAAATAGACAAAAAAAAAACGCGACGGGCTCGAACCCACAAAATCGGGAAACGAAAGCAAACAACTTGACCACTTCCGTGACCACTAAGCCACCAAGATCACGTGCCGAAGATCCTAATTAATATATTTAAACTTAACGGAGAGATTGCTAAAAAAAAAAACTGACACCAAAACGACTTGGTGAGCACCAAACGAATTGGTGAGTTATTAGGTATTATAAGTAAAAGTACACAGATTATGTTCATATTCCAATTTTCGTGCACATTTTGCATCGAGAATTTTATTCATTTTTCAGAGGAATTTAATATTTCGTAACCTATACATTTAGTATTGTTGTAAAGGTATTTATCTCAAAGTTGTTCCAGGTGTCAAATTTCCTATGTAAAATAATTTATTTAGGTTTAATAAGTAAACATTGCTTCAAGTGTTAAATTTAATAAATGAAATAATTTATTTAGGTTTTATATATGAAAATCTGAGAATTTAGATTATGTTGTATTTTTTCCGTTTTCGTGCACTTTTTGCATTGAAAATTTCATACACACATCACAGGAAATTAATATTTCCTAACGCCTATAAATTTGATATCATTGTAAATGTATGTATCTCAAAATTTCTGCACGTGTCAAATTTCCCACATAGAATTATTTATTTAGGTTTCATAAGTAAAAATCTGAGAACATAGTTCATGTTCAAATTCCAGTTTTGGTGCAAATTTTGCACCGGACTTAAATCATTCGTCAGAGGAATTTAATATTTTTTAAAACCTGGAAATTTTGTATCGTTGTAATGATAATCATCTCAAAATAGATCCATGTGTTAAATTTCCTTCATAAAATAATGCAAAAGTGAAAATTTATAAGCGAGTTTTTTATAAATGAAATTATAAACGCATAGATAATATTAAAATTCCCGTTTTTGTGCATATTTTGAAACGAAAATTTCAATTACTCTTCCGAGAATTTTATATTTTCTAAAATCCATAAATTTAATGTCGTTTAAATATTTTTATCTCAAATTTGCTCCACGCTTTCTAAATAAAATAATTAAGTTTTATATGTGATAATCGGTGCAGATAGATTATGTTCAAATTTTCGTGTTCGTGCATATTTTGCATCGGACAATTCAATCAATCTTCAGAAAAATTTGATATTCTTTAAAACCTATAAGTTTGGCATCGTTGATATTCATCCCCAAATTACTCCACGTGTTAATTAAAATAAATTTAGATTTTATAATGTGAAATCTGAACATATAGTTTATGTTTAAATTCCCATGTGCATGAAAACGGGATTTTGAATATTATCTATATGTTTAGATATTCTCTTATCTGACATAAAATAATTTATATAGATTTTATATTTGACAACTGCAGCTATTTCGAGATAAATATTTATATTATAAATCTCTATAAATAATATATATATATATATAAATAATCTGTATAAATCTATGTTATATATTAAAACGACACCAAATTTAAGTATTTAAAGTACTTAAAAATAACAAATTCCTATTTGTTTAATAGTGATTGAAATGTTGGACACCCAGCATGCACGAAACCGCAATTTAGAACATTATAATATCTGCTCAGATTTCTGTTATAAAATCTAAATAAATTATTTTATGTATAAAATTAGACACTTTGTGCAATTGCAGGATAAATATATATATACAACGATACAAATGTATCTATTTTAGAAAATATTAAATTCTTCTGAACGGTGATTGAAATGTTCAATGCAAAATATGCTCGAACACGGAATTTTGTGCAATATCTATCGTTCAGATTATGTGCCTTATAAAGATATAATTTTTTGTAGTAAATTTGAAATTTGGAGTAGTTTCAGGAAAATTATATATACAACGATACCGAATGTATAGATTGTATAAAATGTTAAATTCCTCTGTGGAATGATTAAAATTATCGAAGCAAAATATGCACACTAACTGGATTTTAAACATTATCTATGTGTTCAGATTGTCAATTATGAAAGCTAAATGCATTATTTTATGTACAAAATTTGACATGTGGAACAATTTTGTAATTTTTTTTACAGCGATACCAAATTTATAGGTTTTATAAAAGATTAAATGCCTCTGAAAGTGGTTGATATTTCCATGCAAAATATGCACGAAAACGGGAATATTAATAAAATGTATGTGCTCAGATTTTCACTTAAAGAAATTTCAAATGCAAGAAGTTAGACATGTGAAGCACTTTCAGATTAAATTAATTTTCATCGGTACCAAATTTATAGGTTTTCAAAAATAAAGAAATGAAAGATTTAGAAAATAATAGCGATGTCTCGAACCATATTTATGTGCTCATATTTACTCTTATTAATCCTAAATATGTAGAAAAATTGACACGTGGAACACTTTCGAGATTAATATCTCTGTATCGACACAAAATGTATAAGTTTTAGAAAATATTATATTCCGCTGAAAGCTAATTGAAATTTTCGATTCACAATATGCTCGAAAACGTGATTTTGAACTTTACCTTTGTGCTCTTATATAACCTAAATGCATTATTTTCGTAGAAAATTCGAAATGTGGAGCAGTTTAGAGATAAATATCATTAAAACTATACCAAATTTATACGTATTAGAAATTTTGAAATTCCTCTGAAAATCGAATAAATTTGCAGTGAACAAACAATATGCTCGTAAACGAGATTGTGAACATTAGAGCTTAGATTTTCGCTTATAAAACCTAAATAAATTATTTTATGTAGGTAATTTGACTCGTGGAGCAATTTCAGAATACATTTATTTGCAACGATAACGAACTTACAGGTTTCTGAAAATATTCCGAGGATAATGTTTTCGATGGAAGAGCTGGTTTCAAGCATCAGTAAACTCAAAGTCTGTGTATGTATTGTTGCGAAAGCGCAATATTCTGTTTGACGCCTCCTCTTTCGTCTGTCTCGAAGGTCAGGCAAAGAAAATACAGAACATTGCGCTTTCTCAATGTAAAAATGACAGTGCACGACGTCAGCATGATGTGGGGATGACGTAAACCAAGATTTACCATAATTTCCCAGTCAGGAGAAGGGTTTCCAGATTTGGTGATTTATCGCCAATTTGGCAACTTCTGGAATATTCTAGAAACTTCTTGATATAGCGGTTATTCTTTGTGATATAGAGATTCCCAGAAGTTTCTATGGAGAAACTATAAAAAGGACACACCTCTCTGTTGCAGTGGAATTGACGAACGGACGTGAAACGAGCTACATTGAACTGTGATCTTTGTCAATGTTTTGAAAATAGTTGCCGTTGTTTTCTGAAATTACTTTCGTAACGTCAACGGCAGTGCAGATTGAGTTCTCTTTGGGCTAAATTTGCCATGTGCAGATTGAGTTCTCTTTTGGCTAAATTTTTAGACATATTATGTCTGTTGCATGGTTGGACCGCTCGTCTCCTTACAGATTCTCAAGATTGTGGCAAATGATTAGTTTTCTTGCTGCAATTTCAAGTATAATCTATGCCATTCCGACGAGCACATAAAAATGTGAAACCGACCCAACGATGCTGCTCTGCTAAAAAGCAATCCTATATTTAAATATGTAAAAGTCTAAAATAAGTTATTCTAATAATATTTTGACATTTGGATCATCCTCAGTCCCATTAATTGTATTCTGTCTGACGTCCCTGTCACATGAGATAACATATAAGTATGTTAAACACCTTTTACATTTTTGAAAGTAAATAAGATAAAAGAATAAGACATGATCAGTTTAACAAACATTTATTTTCATTTGTTTTATTATTTATTGATATCAAACAAGGTGCCACAAAGACTCAACTGCATCTGTGGTAATGTTCAGGCCTTTGGACTAACCAGATTTTTTAAGTACAGAGTTATACATATATACACATGACATACACATATAACATAGAGCATATGCGTTTTCATTGGGCTTGTTCAAAAGTTCTTAATCACTGAATAAAAGCTATTATAACAAAACGTTTACTTTCTCATATCATTATATAGAAAAATTATGATTTCGTCCAATAAATTTCGAATTCGAGATTTTGAAGAACAAGCACTATTAAACCATTCCTAAACATATTTCGAACACGTTTGGACATATTTTCGTCTGGATCTGTGTATATTTAAAGTTTGGACACGATAATCCGATAGCTAAGAAGAAATGGCAAATCGCAATTGAATATTTTATGTATTGAGGCATTATGTGAAATAATTAACCCACATAGATGTTTTATTTATTCTTATGAATTGAATTCAAATTATCCGAATTTTAAAATTTCCATATTGAAAGATTGGGTATAAAATTTGTAAATGACACGTGTTTTTGTATTCTGATATTAATTGTGATACAAATGGAACTAAACACTCAAAAATGTGTATTTCCCGATTTTCGAGATTAATTAGTGTTTTTTATTAGTTGGTTATTATAATTAGTATTAGTCTAATGCAACTTATTGCAAAGCAGTCTTAACACGGCTAGTGCTAATATAATTTTATAGTTGACATTTATCTTCAGAATCCCCTAGTTTCGAATTCTTGCCACTAACTTCTTCAATTCTGCACTAAGTGATCGGTATTCTACATGACTGTCAATTATACCTTAATAACTATATCCCCCCCCCCCCCGTAATAATGATCCAGCCAGAATAAAATATTTTTTACTCTCTGTTAATACAAATCTGTAATTGGTATTTAATATGCTTCCTTAATGGTCATGGCCCATTTTTAGATTACCCCTATTATTTCAAAATTAAATCCATATCTATCTAACTGTCTTTGTAATAACTTTTGAGATGTGGATTATTTTTTTTTTTTCATATCTTATACAAAAATGTTTCATCTTTCTAAACCTTCTTCAATCAATCAAACCTTATGGTTTGCAAATACGTGTAAAAAACTTCGCTCTATTGAGAATATCAAAAACTGTGTTCTTATTGCCAAAAGTAAATCTGAAAAGGTTCCTTAGTAAAGTATTGGCTACTGCTTTAAACTATAGGGTCCATAAAATTTTACACTGTTCCAAATTTTATGTGACATGTCCCCTTAATACATCTATCTGAAATTATTTGATCTCTTTACTGCAGGATTGATCATGATCAAATTAACATCTACTTAATAAATGTATTTTTTTTCTAGTTTCAGGCTGTTTCTGTACGTTTTTCTATTGTTATATTTTATGCTTTTTTTATGCGTTTAATAGTATTTTGATGTCTCTAATTGGATCGCAATTTATTATTTAAAAGGAGTTTTACAAATGTTTGCTTTTTTATTCAAAACAATTTTCCCTTGCATTGGGGATTTCAAATTATTTGAATTTTCCTCATTTTTTATATCAATCCCAACTGTTTTCAGAGTGTTTTTTTTTCTTTGTATATTTTCGTTTTCTTTTGTGTTGTTTTCTGTCTGTATTGTATTTCTATGTATATTGTCTTTTATTGTTTGTGTATTGTTATTTCTGTGTTTTTCTCGACCGTCCCCTATAACTGCTCCATACTCTTTGGGTAAGCTGAACGGCCTGGGTAATACATGAAATAAAATTCTGCGCTAAGTACGTTGTAATATTTTTCATTCAATTGGACATTGGTCAACTGACAACAACATTTTCAACAATTGATCAATTTTCTGTAGTCATTATTAGACGCCATCCGGAAATAGATAAAAAAAAGAACGACGACTATCTGGCTTAGAAACCATCTACAATTTCTAACTATTGTTGAGAAATTCAATATAACATTCATAAAAGATCATTTGAGATTCATTGAAGTAATGCAAAAAATATCAGTAATAAGTGACAGAGAACTTTAGAATCAACCCATTGTGTTTAATAAAGCTAGTGCACTTTATGAGGTCGAGAAATACAGTTTCTGATAAATGCTGTTATTTACAAATATAACCGTAAATGACAGCTGTTATAAAAAAGCATCTTTACCTGGACCTGGTTATTTTCCGGTACCTCTTCACTTATGTGATAACTATATTTTTGTCGGCATTTATAGTAAAATTTATCTCTTGAGTATTTCTTTAGAAAAATAGGACGTTAGGTAGGATAATCCATTCGCGAATTTGACTGCAAGTAGAAATTTAGAAATTTACCTCAGAAAGCGATCTATTTATACAATATGCACGGAATTGACTGACTAAATGAATGAGTGAGGGGAGGGGAGGTGATGTATCAAAATTAGCCAGCACTTACTTTATAGCCACAATCTTGGATTCGGTGTCATTTAATTCGTCTCAGTTTTAAAACCAAGGGACAAATCTAAAATTTCAAAAACTCGAGTTAGGGTTGGGAGTACAAATATAGGCGGCGCCAGGCTTTCACAATTGGGAGTACTGATTTCAGATATATAAATCCGTAAAAAAATAAAATAAATTATGACTTTTGAGGGAGAGAGAAGGAGAGAGGGAGGGGATAGGGGAGAGAGGGAGAGGGGTGGGGAGGAGGGGGAGAGGGAGACTAAAAATTGTTGGAATAAGTGGCAGTTGATAAGTAAAAAGGAGTTAGTTGTTAAGTAAAGTGAACGTACACAATTTGATAACTTTACACGGGGTGCCATATTTAATAACAACTAGCCTTTGAAAATCTCGCGAAGCGCGGGTAGCATAACTAGTTACAGAATATTGTTGCTATAAACATAGTTCTGCAGTTTTCTGAATTTCTAGCTCAACTTTATGCATATTTGGTGTAAGCTGAGCGGTAAGAAATTCATTTTTAGTAAAAAGGAAAAAATTATAAGGAAACTATTTAAAAAATTTGTCACATATTCCTTTTTGCTATGATTACAATTATTGGATATTCTGTGCTGATAAACCCAACTAGAGCAAGACTGGCCCATTGATAATGCTTGTAATAGAATCTGTATTGCATTTGTTTTACTTTTGTAATGTAACTTACTTGGTTTGTGTGTGTGGCTAGATTCAGTATTGCATTTTTCTAGATTTAGCATAGTGTCTCAAGGGAATTGTTAATGCATCAAATAAGATTTGTTAATGGAACGGGCTTTGTTTGATACTGTATTTTAATAGTTTTCTTATTGTGTCTGCATATATTTGGTATTGTATCTGACTAAATTTAATGATGCATCTCACTAGATGTAATAATGTTGCTGACTATTTTTGATATTGTGTTTGACTAGCTTTGATATTCCATCCAAGTAGATTTGATAATGTAACTGACTTAGGTTTAGAATTTTTAATTGACTAGATTTGGTATTGCGTCGAACCAGATTTTATAATGGATATGACTAAATTTGATAATGACTAGTTACGATACTAATGGCTAGTTACGGCCTGACTAGTTATTATACTGGATACGGCAAAATTTCATAAAGTTACCAACTTAACGTAAGTTTTCATTTGACTAGATTTGGTATTGTGGTTGACTAGATTTTATAATGCATTTTACTGGATTTGATAATGTAACTGACGTGGCTCGAAATTGTATTTGACGAGATTTAGTATTATGTTAGACTAGATTTGATAATGTATCTGGCTAACATCCGACAATATTTAAAAGGCATATGTTTAGATTTCGCATCGAGTTGGACTAGATTATCTGATAAAATAAATGAAGGATGACAGGAAGGGCCTATTTAAACCAGTCTTTGGGAAACTGCAAAATAATTGCAAACCAGTTAATATAAAATGAAACTACATATAGAGCTATTACTGAAAAAATTATTTTCAATCATTTCGCTAGTTTAACTCTGTGGAAATGACCAAGAGAACATTGAACTTTTACAAATAAGAGAAAAAAGCTGATTATTATATTTGCATGGAACACATAGTATTATTATATAAGGATATCTATAATAAAAGTATTTAATGTTCCTATTATCTGGATAAGCACGTGCATCTAAAAACGTATATGATATTTGAATAATAATAATAAAGAAAATGAATTTGGTGTTTTTATTAATATTTTTAGAATTTTACATTCTATATTTAAAAATATTTGATTTAAACATTTAAAGAATAAAATTACAATAAATATATATAATTTAAAATATTAATTTCATTCAAGCAAATATTTGAATAATGAAATGTATATCAAACTATTAAAATTTCTAAAAGTTTGACATGTGTAATCAGAGTTTTACACAATTTCAAAAATTAAATATTTTTGAAATTATTTAAAATGTTTTTGAAATTTCCAAGGGATTTAATTAGTTATATTTATTAATTATGATATTAGTTATATTTATTATTTATATTTATTTTTCGTTTAAATATGCCATAATGTATTTAACAATATTTCACGATTTTAATGTACAAATCTTTTGTTAATTGGCACTTTAAGCATAAAAGTTTAAATGTTAAAAAAATATATAAATATTTTTAAGTAAATTTAGAAATTGTTGAAATTTCTCGGCATTTAATATGTTCTAATTTATGAAACATATTTCGAAAAAGACACCTAAATTAAACGTAAAATTTAAGTGGAAAGAAAAATTAAGAAAAATAATTGAGAAAATTAAGTGCCTACTTAATGCTATATCAGTACTTCTCTCAAGTTCAATCCTATTTTAAAATAAAACAGGCAGTCACTAAAACATTTAAAACAATAGTGATAAGTTATTCCATTGCTTGAAGCTGTAGAGTTATTTACAAGGTTATCACAGAAAGCTAGTGTTATTCATTTTTTGGAATATATTATATACTTCTATGGCAGAAATTCTCTGTCTGATTGACACTAAAATTTCCTTCTTATGAGATATCATTTGGATCTGTATAAAATAGTCAGGGAAGTGAAGCTAGCACATGGATTCCTGATACATATCAGGCGGTGATCCAGACTTGGTTGTGTAGTTCGCTGACCTGAAAGCCCACGTTGCTAAGTCATTGGTAGAATGCAAACTGACATGTCTGGTGAAATGACACTTGCATGTAAGCAGTTTCCAGAAAGCCCGTTTGAATGTTTTATTAAACACCGTGTATATAATGGGATTGATGGTTGAAGAAACATAGCCTAGCCACAGAAACGTTGTAGCTAAATACGGATGGAAGTAATATTGGTCCATGAATGCAAAAAGAATGTTCAGAATGAAAAAAGGAGTCCAACATATGACAAAAGAAAAGAAAACAATTCCCAGCACTTTGGTAGCCTTCTGCTCATTGATGACTTGATTGGTGCCGACAGTTCTTACCATTCCTGGTACCACCAACTGCTGTTGGGTTGTTCGATTGTGCTGATCATGTCCGCTCTGTCTGCCTACTCGGATTCTGACGAAACCCTGCGTTTCAGACGTTCTATTCTGTTGTTGCAGTACCTCCCTGCTATCCCCGCACATAGCTTCTGCTGACTGGCATCGGCTGCATTTCTGGCAGGTGCCAGACGAACTCTGGAGATCTCCATTTCTGGCAGACGTCCCATTGCTGCCATCCGAAGAGTCTGGCGAAGATCTTCTTCCTCGACGGATGAAAGGAACTCGCCTGGTTGGTTTGTCTGCGAGAAATTTCGCTTTCCTCTGTAGCAATCTCACTGTGAGGACATATGTCACTACCATGATGATCATAGGAATGTAGAAAGCTGTCATTGACCCAAATATGAAGAAAAATTTATTATTGATAGCACAGCTGTACGGAGTTGGTTGAATATTTCTTGGATCTACCATTGCGAGAACTGTGATGGGACTGGTGATGACCATAGAGACAAGCCAAACGAGAACGATCTTGACCATGACGACTTTCTTGGAGCTAGATCTTGTTTTAAGAGGGTTTCGAATTCCCAAGTAGCGTCCCAAAGAGATAAAGCACATGTGCATAATTGATGATGAACAGCTTAGTACATCACATGACACCCAAATGCTGCATATTTGCCAATCGAAAGGCCAGTAACCTGGAAGAGAAAAGAAAAATAACAGATGTTAAAGTAATGGTGCCTCAATTCTAAAATAAGATTAAAAATCATACTTTTTTCAAATTTTTGAAAATATATTAAACATGTATTATTATTTCAAGTGAACATTTGCAAGTGCAGTGTTTGATTTTTATATTCCAAATTTTTTAGACAATTTGGTTATTAAATTCAGGAATTTTATTAGAGTGAGTACCTAGCATAAAACTTCAAAATAGGCTTCTTAGATATTTTTAATACAAACTTTGAAATTGAAAATTGTTTATAATGATCACTGTTAGAACTGATTGAGACAATCTACATATAAGAAAGATTAGGTCTGTAAATAAATGTCCTCCTTAGCAAATAATGCCAACTCCACCTTTTAGTTGATTTCGAGTTTTTGTTGTTCTTTATCAAAAGGACAACTAAATAACAGAAAATCATAAAACTCTCCTAAACCAAAGTTGTTTGAGTGTATTTATGCACCTTTCGTATTCTTGCTAACATGCCCAAAACCACGAAGCCAGTCCTGGGGTGGATAATCAATTTCGGCTTTTTTAACACCATCCAACATAACTGAATAGTGTTTATGACTTTGTTCATTCTGTCCGTATGTCTGTCCATTCGCACAATAACTGCCGTAAAAATGAGTTTATCAAAATGGAATTTTAGTATGTTGTTAAGACGGTCTGTGGACATATGGGAATGTCAATGAATTATATACCCCAATTAGTTTTGGAATGAACCCGGGATGAAAAAGTCAAATACATTGAACCCTATGGGACCTAATTTTTCAAACATTTTTTAAGGGAAGTTAAAATTTACAAATTACTCTTCGAAAATTTTAGGAAATATTTAAATTATCTCATAAAATATATAAAAAAAATTTCAACAAAATATGTTGGGTAGTTTCTTTTAAATAAAAATTAAATTAATAATTACACCCATATTATATGAAGAGATTACGTGATCCACTTCAAAATAAAATATGGCATCTATCTTTTTATCCAAGCGTAAAAATCATGATTTTTAAAGTTATTTTACATTTAAATTTAGTGTGGATTACGTCCTAAAATCGCTTTATTTTTGCGTATTTTCTGAACATTTATATTCTGTGCCAACGCAATTGCAATATTTTTGAGTTTAAATAATCATCTATTTGATTAACACATTTGAACAGCTCTTTGATGTTTACAGAACACAGTTTGGAAGACGTTCATGTAAAATTATCTACAACTAGAGACTAATCTATATAAATAAAATTGAAAATTTGTCTGTTTAGTACTTTACAAACCTATATTCTGTACGAAGAGCATGTATACTAATATAAAAGAAATTAAAATTCACAATCATGTGCTAATTCCTCTATCCTAAATGACATTGTTATTCAAAGCATATTATTAAAATATTTAAATTAATGCTCCTAAAAAGAAATTTAAGAATCTCTATTCTTGCTATACAAAACTATCTTTACAGGAAATTCTAAAGAATAAAATATCCTGGTCCCGATTGTAGACAAATTTATATAAAATATGAAATTAAATCAATATATACTAAAATAAATGCGCTAAAATTGTATAGCAAGATACACCCGTACTACTAATATTCTCAAATATTAGAAGCTATACTCGTGAATTAGTAGAAGATTTCCCTTACTACCATATATGAGTTTCATAAATATTTTTCAAAATAAATCAGATAACGAAACAAATTGAAAATATCAATAATTCCCGTGATTTTTAAACCCAAAGGCCATTATTGATGCCAAAATAAAAGCGCTAAAAATGTATGGGAAAATATACCCATACCACTTACATTCTCGTAGATTAGAAAATATTCTCATGTATTAGTAGAAGATTATGAAATTGAATCAATATATACCAAAATAAAAGTGATAAAATTGTAGAAAATACTCAGTATGAGAATAAAAGAAATTCAAAAATATTTACCCAAATAAAACAGATGACGTAATAAATTGAAAATATTAATTATCCTCGCAATCTTTAAACTTGAGGGCCGTAATTGATTCAAACATATACCAAAATGAAAGCGTTGAAATCATATGGGAAGATATAACCATACTATACTTAACTACCAATTAATAACCATACGTAAATTAGAATATATACCCGTGTATTAATAGATTACCCGTACTATAATATATGAGTTTAATCCATTTTTGCCAAAATAAAACGGATAGCGTAAAAAATTGAAAATATCAATACTTCCAGTAATTTTTAAAGCTGAAGGCCGTAATTCATCTAATCCAGTTAAAAATGCAATTTCAATAATTTGTTACCACTTTACAACATAGTTGAAAAACGTTGAGATGGTCTGTGGGACATATGGGAATGTACATGAATAATATCACCCAATTAGATTTGGATTGAACCCGGGTTGGAAAAATGAAATACATTGAACCCTATGGGAACGAATTTCTCAAACATTTTTTAAGCGGATTTAAAATTCACAAAATGCTTCGAAAATTTTAGGAAATATTAAAATTACCACATAAAATATATAACTTTTTTTTTAGCAAAATATACTGGGTAGTTTTTTAAATAAAAATTCAAATATTAATGACACCCATATAATATGAAGAGCGCACGTGACCTACTTCAAAATAAAATATGGCATCTATCTTGTGTCAAAATCGTGATTTTTAAAGTTCTTTTTAATTTATATTTAGTGTTGCATCCGTCCAAAAACCGCTTTATTTTTGCGTTTTTCTGTACATCCATATCTGCGCCAACGCAGTTACAGTTTTTTTAGTTTGAATGATCATTAAACTTTGATTATTTCTACAACGGAGCCTAATTTTAATGAATGCAAAATGTAAACAAGTGATTGTAAGATAAGTTGTATAAGAATTGCTGAATATTTTTTCATGCAAAATTATTTAACTTTTGAGTCTGGAATAAAAGTGTATGAATGAAATATTCACTACTTTTACATAGAGAGCCAAACGATTTATATTTCTATGACGTCATTTGAATAAAATTTGAATGACGTTTTAAGCATGGAGTTAGAACGTACTTTTACATCCATTGTTTTAATTTTCCAAGTAAAATAAATTACTGTAGTTCTGTGATAATTAAAATAATATCGTCGCTGAATGTATCGTACTTTAGGGATGTTTAAATAAAATTACAGTTGGATAGTGTTTTATAATCAACTAGCCGAATATCCGTTGAAATTTAACGGTATCGCACAATAAGAAACCTTTGAATAACATAAATTTTTGAATGGATCGATATTTCCAGTCTTCCTGTTCACTGACCACCAAATTTCAAATATCTGTCTCACTTCAGACTGGGCATTTCACATTTGTTCAGCCAATTAAACATTTAAGTGTGCGGCATCCCTAAATTAGCAAATATTAGAAAGCTGAAATTATACATGTTATTCGTGTCTAACGATCTATCCTTGCACCCATTTTAAAGCCTCCATCTTATTGCAAAGTTCGTTTTACTATCAATTTACTTTTCGAACATTTTTATTGTGGAGCATCCTCCTTTACAGAACATCTGTGAAAAACTATTTTTAAAACGGGTTTTATTGAATGATTGACTTGTGTACCAAACTGCAAGACTCTATCTCATTTAAAAAGGCGTTCTTCATTAATTCGGCAAATCGAACATATTTAGCGTGTAGCACCCCTAAGGTGTCACATTATGGAGAACTGAAATTCTACAGATTCATCTTTTCCCACTATCTACCATTACGTCGAATGTAAAGTCTTATCGCGAAGTGTGTTTTTCTATCATTTCACTTTTCGAATGTTTTTGTGTGGAGTACCCGCCCTCTCAAATGAACATTTCTGAAAAAATCCATTCTTCTTGGGTTTTCTATCAGATGATTGGACCATACACAAAATATCAATTGTCTGTCACATTCTAACAGGGCCGTTTCTCATTTATTCCAAAAATCGAATATTTTGGTGTGCGGCATCCCCTAAAGTAGAAAATATTAGAAAACTGAAATGGTACACTTTCTTTTTTTTTAAACAATCTGCTCGTACATTAAATTTGAAATCGCTATCTCATCCCGAAGTATGTTTTTTTTTATCAATTCACCTTTCGATCGTTTTTCTCTGGAGCACCCCTTAAACGAACATTTTCGAAAAACTATATTCGTCTTAGGTGTTTTCATCAAATGATTAGTCTATATACCAAATTCCAAGGCTCCATCAAATTTTAAAGGAGCATTTTCTCAATTATTCTACAAATCGAACATTTTGGTGTTTGGAATCCCCTTAAGTAGAAAATATTGATAATCTGAAATTGTACACAATCTTCCTTTTGAACGATTTACCTATTCACCAAATTTAAAATCTCTAACTTATCGCACAGAATGCTTTTCTATCATTTCACTTTTCAAACGTTTTGGTTGTGGAACACCCTCTCTTCAGAACATTTTCGGAAAATACGATTTTTCCAAGGGGCTTTATCGAACGATCGACCCGTGTACCAAATTGCAAGTGTCTATCTATTCGGGGGAAGTGCCTAAAAAAATCGGGACAGACAGACAGACGAACACATGGCAATTAGTATATATAGACTAGTCGAATACCCGTTGAAAATCAACGGTCTCGGAATAAGATCTTTCCTGAATAATGTAAATTTTTGAATAATTCGCGTTTCACATTTATTCGGCAAATCGAATATTTTGGTGTGCAGAACCCCCTAAAAAAGAAAATATTAAGAAATTTAAATTATGCACTTCTTCCTTTTAAACTATCTACCCGTACGCCACATTAAAGACTATCTCATCCCGAAGCATTGCTATTTTATCATTTCTCCTTTCGAACGCTTTTCTGTGAAGCAGATCCATAAATGAACATTTGTGAAAAATCTGTCTCGGGTTTTTTATCAGATGATTGGCCTATATACCAAATATCAAGTCTCTATCACATTTAAAAGGAAGCGTGCCTCATTTATTCGGAAAATCGAACACATTAGTGTGCGGCACCCCTTAAAGTAGCAAATATTGGAAATCTGAAATTCCATACTATCTTCCTTTCAAACTATCTACCCGTAGATCAAATATGAAGCCTCCATCCTATTGCGAAGCATATTTTTTCTATCACTTCACCTTTCGAACGTTTTTTTGTATAGCACCCCCTTAATGAACATTTTTGTCAAACTATATTTATCTTTGGTTTTTTATCAAATGGTTAAGTCCATATACTAAATTTCAAGTCTCTATCACATTGTAAAGGAGGCGTTTTTCATTTGTTCAGCAAATCGAATATTTTAGTGAGCGGAACCCCTTACAATAGCAAATGCTGGGAAACTGAAATTGCGCACTTCCAACTTTTTACCCGCACACAAAAAAACTCTATTCTTGTGTTTTCTATCAGATGATTCGCCCATATAACAAATATCAAGCCTCTATCACGTTTTAAAAGGGGTGTTTCGACTTTATTCCGAAAATCGAACATTTTGGTGTGCGGCACCCCCTAAAGTATAAAATATTGGTAAACTGAAATTGTACACTTTCTTCCGTCCAAACTATCTACCCTTACACCAAATTTGATATCTCTATCTCATGTCGAAGCATGTTTTTTTTTTATCAATTCACCTTTCGAACGTTTTTCTCTGGAGCAACCCCATAAACGAACATTTTTGAAAACTATATTCGTCTTGGTTGTTTTCATCAAATGATTAGCCCTTAAACCAAATTTCAAACCTCTATCAAGTTTTAAAGGAGCATTTTCTAATTTATTCGGTAAATCGAACATTTTGGTGTGCGGCATCATCCCTTAAGTAGAAAATATTGAAAATCTGAAATTGTACATTTTCTTCATTTCGAGCGATTTACCCATACGCCAAATTTAAAGTCTCTATCTTATCGCAAAGCATGCTTTTCAATCATTTCACATTTCGAACGGTTTCGTGTGGAGCACCCCCTCTAGAGAACGTTTTCGAAAAATTCGATTTTTCCCGAAGGTTTTATCGAACCACCAAGCCGTGTACTAAATTGTAAGTCTCTATCTATTCGGAAAGTGCCTAAAAAGCGTGACAGACGGACACTTGGCAATTAGTATATATAGATGCGTTATGCGTGATTGATCTTTCCTGTATTTATATTTAGTGTTGCATCCGTCCTAAAACCGGTTTTATTTTTGCATATTATCTGTATATCTAAATTCCGTGCTTACGTTATTACAATATTTTTTTTCTTTTAAATGATCACTAAACTTTGATTATTTCTGCAAAGAAGTCTAATTTTAACGTATGCAAACTGTAAACAAGCCAAGCGATTGTAAGATGAATTGTATAAGAATTTCTGAATTTTTTAAACCAAAATTATTTAACTCTCAGGAGTCTGGAATATAAGTGATGTGAATGGCATATTCATTGATTTTACTTAGACAGAGAAGCAAGCGATTTTATAGCATTGTCTTTTTTGATGAACTTTAAGTTTCTAATTATTGTACAATGATAATTTTTAAAATATCATCGCTGAATGTATCGCATTTTAGAGATGTTTAAATAACATTGCATTTCAGTCGACAAATGTTTCATAATCAATGCTTTATACATGATTAATCTTTTTTGTTTTATGTACATTTCTTTATTATTTAAATCGGAAAAGATGTTATTAAAATCATTTGCGTATAAACACATTTGAGTTAAATCCGTTAATAAGCGACATTATCATTTGCTTCAAATAAATTATATACATGTCTTTATTATTTAAATCGGATAATATTTAATAAAAATCGTCTGCTGTATAAATACATTGGGTATAAATCCGTTACTAAGCCACATAATATCATTTTTTTCAAATAAATTTATAGGAAAAAATATCGTCTGCGTAATGCTATGTTTATAAAAGGTTTAAGTGTGCGTTTTTAATTAATATCTAGACAATCCCTGGTCCTAGAAACTCGAAACATAGACTAAATTTTAAATAGCGCTTTTCCACGGTTACCCAGAAAATTTCATTAAATTCGATTCAGCCGTTCTCCCATGATGATGGGACAATCATACAGACAGTCAGAGAGACTGATTTTCTATTTTTATATAGATTTGTTTGTGTGTGTATGTTTGTCGTATCATCACGGAAGAGTGGCTGCGCCGAATTTGATGAAATTTTGTGAGTAACCGTGAAATAACTCTATTAAAATTTAGTCCATGTATCGAGTTTCTAGGACAAGGGGTTGTCGATATATCAATAAAAAAAACAACGATGAAACCTTCCGTAGAGATCGCCTTATGCAGACGATATTTTTTCCAACAATTTATTTGAATAAATGTACATCATGTCGCTTATCAATGGATTTAAATGCAATGTGTTTATGCAGCAGACGATTTTTATTGAATTTTTTCCGTTTTAAGTAATAAATAAATGTACCTATATAAATAAAATTAAAAATCTTCTTGTTTATTAATTTAGTTATTTGTTTGTTTGAGTGTGTGTGTGTTTGTGTCATCATCATGGGAGAATGACTGCGCCGTATCTCATGAAATTTTGTAGGTAGCCGTGAAATAGCTCCACTTAAAATTTAGTCCAGAGGTTGTCGAGATATTAGTAAAAAAACTGCAATTAAACCTTTCATAGAGATAGCATTACGCAGACGATATTTTTTCCGCCAATTTATTTGAAGAAAATTATATTATGTCGCTTAGCAACGGATTTTAGTCCAATGCGTTTATGCGGCAGACGATTTTAAATAAATATTTTCCAATTTAAATAATAAAGAAATGTATTTAAAATAAATGCTATCGAAATTGTGTTTTGACTGGATTATATCCATTACGACCTGCATGTTTAAATATTATGAGGATTATTAGTGTTTTAATTTATTGCGTCAGGTTACTATGTAGATTAGAAGATATACCCGCACATCTTCTAATCTACAAGAATATAAGTAGTACGAGTTATCATACAATTTTAAGAGCTTTAATTTAAATACCTTATTTGAATGTTTTGAATAACAATGTTATTTAGAGTACTGTAGGAATTTGCACATGATTGTGAATTTTATGTTTCTTTATAATATATATTCCGTACGAAGAACGGGTATACTACCAGATTAAAATAAAATACAAAACCTCAACTCAAATACAATAAAACTTATGTTCAAATAGCTAAAATTACAGAAAACTTTTAAAATTGAATTCTCTTCTCGATGTATCATTTCCTTCCTGTCATCAAAAATTCCTTGCCGAGTAATCTTAGAATTATTAAGTGGAAAATCAGTTTGCAGACGATAAAAAAATTGCAGAGAATCTACTGAAAAGTTATTTGATTATTCATATCCATACAATCATACGCCGATTAATAATGACAGGTAGGATTTTGGTATAATTGGAATTTGAATAATGTGAAGAATTTATTTCTAAAGCTTTTTAAAATCTTTTGTAATAGAAGCAATTTAAAATATTTTTGAAATAGTATAATATATTTGAATTGTATCAAATTATGGAAGGTAATATCGTTAGTCTTGACAGAAACTTTTTTAGTTCTTAAAAGAAGATTCAATGCTAATACATTTTTTACTTGAAAGGGTCCCAAAAATAAAGAACAGAGAAGTAGTAATTATGCAAAATCAGGGATAAGGAACATTTATTGGGATGAAGATTCCTTTTTACTTTTATAACATGCATAGTAATATACAGGAAAAGTTTTGCGAGGGGGTCGAACATTCGAATTCGAGTTTTCGACGGCAGAGCTCGTTTAAAGCATCCATAAACTCGAATTGAACGTTTTTGAGGTGATGTCTGTGTGTATCTCTATCTCTCTGTGTGTGTGTGTGCGTGTGCATGTGGAAACGATATTTCCGAACGAAAGAAGTATAGAAATTAACATAAAATTGATAAATGAAGCAAGTATCGTTAAATAGGTTGACATTTCATATGCAATAGTATTGAACAAATTAACTAACGTAATTCTCGTTAATGTAGATTTTTTCATTCATGAGAGAAGCCACCTATTGATTAGAACTCAAACCATTGATAGATACTATATAAGAAAAGTCCTCCTTTCCCACGCGTTTCAATATATAAAACTTGCCGATAAATTTAGCAACAATTTGGCGACCTTGACAATAGATGGTGAAATATCGCAAGCGGAGAGATTTTCAATAATGTCACAAAATTGATGTAAATGTCGCCACATGGGCAAACTTGATATAACCCACGGGTTATACAGGATCCGAATGCAGAAAGTGTATTGGATTTAATGAAAAACTTTAGTTAATAAAATATTAACGCAATACACTGAATCTGTATTTATAGTCTTGCAAACGCACATCGTGCCTTTTACGTCTATCTCGAAAGTCAGGCGAAGAAAATACAGTGTATGACGTCAGCATGACGTGAGAATGAGTGAACCCAGGGTTACCAGACTTTCCCAGTTAGAAGAAGGGTTTCTAGATTTGGCGCTATATAGCCAATTTGGTGACTTCCGGAATGTTCCAGAAATTTCGTGATAGAACGAGTATTCTCTGAGATATACAGATTTCCAGAAGTTTCTATGGAGAGGCTATAAAAAGGCCTCACCCCTCTATTGAGGGGGAGTTGATGAATGGGCGTGACACGAGCTACATTGGACTGTGATTTTTGTCAATGTTTTGATAAAAGTAGCAGCTGTCTTGTGACTTAAAATTACTTTTGAAAATTACTTTTGTCAGCATTCTGATAATAATATCGCTTATTCTGTGAAATGAGTGGAGCATTTAAGTGCTGCTTGATTGTATACTGTACCTGTTTACTTTGTGCTTGTGAATAAGCGTTGGTTATCCCGAAACTTGGACTCGTTTTTGTATCCTGTGTTTACACCTCCGATTCTTGAGGATACGTTTCGTAACAATAGTACATCCACCCCTGTGGGGAGGCCGCCTTTTTTAAGATGGACGGGAGTTGGCACTGTAGGCTCTAATCCACCTCCTCTGCGGGGGAGCTTAAATCCCGGAAGAGACTGCTGTGCATTCCCATTGGTGGCTCGTGAACCGAACTCTTCCATGTGACGTGGAGACGAACTACATTCATGTACAGATCATGTCCTGAATCTAAACCCGTCGGCCACAGGGGTCGGGACCCTACGGGACAATCTTCGGACCCCGTCGTGTAAATTGTTTTGCTCACCTTGCTCCTCCAGACGTGTCCTCATTGGAATGGAGATTTTAAACCCGTTCCATCACTGTCACTGGAGTAAATCTAATGGGTCGTCGCGGGAGATGGATTGAATTTTAATCTATATTTATAGTGTTTAAACATATATAATATTCATAAGGAGTCGGCTATTCCAATTTTTGTAGTAATTGCAAGAATGCGCAAAAAATAGAAAAAAATGCAGTAACTTTTGGAATCAAAATGTAATATCTCTTGCACGTGATACACCCAAAACTACCATGAAGTGCAGCACTGAAAATCCAACGAAAACACTGACATGAATGTAGTTCGACTCTTTGCAGCGAAACACATTCTTTCGCAACAGTGGAACGTTTAGAATTTCGCGTTTATCTGGTTCCCCAAGTTATGAAGACCCTTTTCATTATACAGATACGAAATAACAGAAAAAATTCCATGCATGCCTCATCTGACATTCAAAACAACATAACCCTTTTCAATATACGATACGAAATAACAGAAAAAATTCCATGCATGCCTCATCTGATATGCGAAACAACAGAACCCTTTTCATTATACAGATACGGATTAACATAAAAAATTCCATGCATGCTTCATCTGACATGCGAAACAACAGAACCCTTGTCATTATACAAATACGAAATAACAGAAAAAATTCCATGCATGCCATATCTGACATGCAAAACAACAGAAGACTTTTCATTATACAGATACGAAATAACAGAAAAAATTCCATGCATGCCTCATCCAACATGCAAAATAACAGAACCCTTTCCATTATACATATACGAAATAACAGAAAAAGATTCCTTGCATGCCTTATCTGACAAAGTCCAACAATAAAATCTGCTACACAAAAACTATAAGGATATGATTTCTCCAAGTTCATAAAAACTGCAATTTCCACAGTTAAGGACTACAGCGCCCCACGCGCTTTCTTCCGGATTAATCCGGATATATTTTAAGACATTTTTATACTTTAAGAAATGACAACAAATTTATTCAATTTCTTTGATAATCCCTGTCGCTTTGGGGAAGTAATCATTTTGATGTAGACATGGTTCTGTGCTTCCGCAAGTCAGATTATTTATTTATTATTATCGCAATTATCCGATACCTTTTTCCCAGCTTTAAGGGTGAGCGTCAGAAAATTTTCTGCCCTATCCGCGTTTTGTTAACTTTCGCAGAACACGTTTTTCTCGGAAATTCTGCTCAAACAGTTGCGAAATATTTTCTGAAAGATAAAATGCAATGTTTGGATTATATTAAAACTAAATACTCAATAAAATGTAGAATATATTTTTTATTTTAATTCAAAATATTTTTGGTGCTGCCATCTCTTGTCGTAATTTAATTCATACCGACTATTTTTATTTTTTAATGAACATTTTTAAATGTCTATTCCTTCTAATACGCTATTGAATACAACAGATCATATATAATAATACCACAATAACGTAAAGGTAGTTGAACTTGGACTTGAAGACAAAGGAACTTGAAGACAAAGCTACAGTCCCAGTGATGTACATTCAGATCCCCTTATCAAATTTATAGAATGATAAATGACCTTTCCGTGATTATGGCATTATTATATATGATCTGCTGTTGTATTTAATAGCGTATTAGAAGGAATAGACATTTAAAAATGTTCATTAGAAAAATAAAAATAGTCGGTATGAATTAAATTACGACAACAGATGGCGGCATCAAAAATATTTTGGATTAAAATAAAAAATATATTCTATATTTTATTGAGCATTAAATTTAGTTTTAATATAATCTAAGCATTGCATTTTATCTTTTAGAAAGTATTTCGCAACTATTTCAGCAGAATTTCGGAGGAAAATGTGTTCTGCGAAAGTTAACAAAGCGCGGATAGGGCAGAAAATTTTCTGACGCTCACCTTTAATACTCTCCACACAGAATTCAACACGTATGAAAACCAATTACCATAGCGGTGAGTTCCTGGTAGCACATGTTTCGCGACAGATTTACCAACGTGTTCTATCTTCACAACTTTTTCGGCAAGTTTGGGAATCTACGCGATGGGTCCATAATTTTCCTGATTTATTTTCTTTTGTCCGGAACTTTCCATAGAGGGTATATAAGATAGATTGCTGTTCCAAAAGCAATATTGCGGGAAACGTGTAGTTGTGAGCTAATATGTCAGTACTTTGAGTTAAGAATACTATCTTCTTGCTTATGGATTAGTTCAACATTTAATTGCTGAAACATTTTATTACTAGAAAATGTACAAATTTACATATTCACATATTTCTTTCGAAAATTCAGCATTTACGTATAGTCCTGCTATCTTTTCCTTAGTTAGTATTCATATTTCCCATAAAATTAAATACTATATACATCAATCGACTATAATGTATTTATATTTTAACTAAAAATGTCAAATATGTTAGCTCTTCTGAAGATATTAGCTGTGATCAAATAATGTCACACTTACAAGTTATATACACATCAAGAAGCTTAAAACAGTCTGCTGCTAAAACTATTTTATCGTAATCATTTGATACCAATCATTTATTAAAAATTAAATTATCTGAAATTGCACACCTGGTTTGCAGCTTATACCTCAACTTTAAAACCTCAAATAACGAACTATGTGAACAAAAAATGCCAGTACGCTATGCCTGTTTCCCAATTTTCCTTTTTTTTTTGTACTTATAATTTCATTATAATATAATAATAATTTATTTCATTCTTTTTACCTTCCAGTACTAAATTCAGCACTAAATTCCGTGCTAAAAAATATTGATGAAAGGTTGCGAAATTCTATTTTTTTTTCAAAGCAACTAATGTTTTTTACTTACCCAAAAATCCTTCCAAGATTCCAAAAGGCATAACTGCCACGCACACCAGCAAATCCGCCACAGCAAGAGACAATAGGAAATAATTTGTCACATTTTGGAGTCTTCTCTCCAGACAAATGGCTAAGCAGACTAGGACATTACCAAGACCTCCCGCCACAACCAAAAGTATAAGGAGCAGGAACATCCAGTTCCTGGTATCAACAAGGACATCATCGTCAGCATTCGAAGTGAGGTTGACTAATGGACACGTCAGGAGTTTGCAGGACACATTGACGATTGGGCTGATCTCTTGCGACTCAGCAGTGATGTTGATGTCAACGAAGTTCGAACCTCTTCCATAGATCATGGAATCGTTGTCGGTGTTGAATTCGAAGATGTGCTGAGTTGTCCTTTGGTGGTAGTCTGCTTCTGGAAGATACGAGAATGGTAGATTGAAGGATGTCCCAGAGTTCGACAAGTCCCCAATGTCGAGGAGTATATCCATATGTTTGCAAGCTTTTTTTTATTAACAGCTATAAGCGTGATATTTTGGAAGTTTCATTTTCATATTGATGGCAGCCTCTTGGGATGAAATGATTTATCTGCAAGAAATATAAGTTCAATTAGGAAAAAGAAAGCAGATATAAGACGTATAATTTCAATCACATCAAATCACGTTTCAATCACGATTCATGAAAATCACTGTTAATGTAAAATTGCTAATATAGGTCTGTTGTAGTTTGTTAATGGAATGGGAAATAAAAGCATTGGTAACGACTGCGTGTATCTGGAGTAGTTAATCTTTTGCTTACGGGTGGGACCTCAGGCATTGGTGTCCCTGGATGCGAATGCCAGCAAAGGGGGGGATCGAACTGTTTGGGATAGGGTATGTCAAATACCTGCCTTTTTGAGAGGTTCTTCGTTTGGGATGGACGCTGTCCCACCCGTAAGTAAAATGTTAAGGAAACAGAAAATTCAAAAATATTCTTATAGGAACAGAATGAATATAATGAAAGAAATCAATATTGGACAGGTTTCAAAGACCTTAAGCTAAAGTACTATAAAATAAAAGTGAATAAAACAATCCAACGAGAGGCAAACGATAGGAAAAGTACTTAAGTAATAGATATGATTTGTTTTACCTTCGCAGGCTGCATAAATTTAAAATCGAAGGGGCAGTCGCTATCCGCAAAAACTTTGTCAAGGCCCGCATATAACCCGCAGGTAGTATCAATTTAAATGTCCTGAAAAACATCGGAATCTCCAAATTGGGGATGTTGTGTTAGTAGATGGGACTTGTAAATCCAAATTGTTATGGAGCATGGGAATAATTAATGAAGTAATTTATGGCAGAGACAAACAATCTCGTACGTGCTAGTGTGGTGAAAACTTCAAAAGGACTGTTCAGGAAACCTGTGCAACTATTGTATCCTTTTGAATTAGATGTTAATTACATGTTTAAAAATGTATAAATAGTAATAGTGGTGCAAAACGGCCGGGAATACTTAGAGTTGTGACTCACCGTAGTTCATCTTTTAGATACACGTAAAGTTAAAGCTGATGAATCGTAGAGGGGTAAGTACCTAAATTTTGCTTCTTGAACAGTTGAGTTGAAAATTTGAAGGCTAAACGAAAACATGAGTGTAGAAGATACTGTTAAGCGTAGTAAAGCGAAGCGAGGCACAATCCGTAGCGCAATCACAAAGATTATAAAGAACATTGAGGATGAAATAAATAAAAAGGAAGATTCGCAGGCAGAATTAATTCAGGATTCCATAGCTGTTCTGGTAGAACATACAGATGCGCTAGAAAAATTGAATGAAATAATTGAAACCAAAATCCAAATCCTCTGTTTCGAAACGCAAATCGAAACAGGATTTGGAACAAGAATTAGAAGGTTCCTTAGAATACACTCAGTCAATTGTGCTGTGTAGATCGCGTGCCAGTAGATATTTGGGGAACTTGGATGAAAATCCGAAAGTAAATCAATTTAGTGCAGAAACGATATCGGACATCAAAGTGAAGACAAACACTAAGTTGCCACGTATCTCCCTAAACAAATTTGAAGGTGATATTTGTAAATTTCAAGAATTTTGGCCTCAATATAGAGCCGCGATTCACGAAAATGAAACACTTCAAGAAGTCGAGAAATTCAATTACCTAAAATCGTTGCTTAGTGATTCGGCTGCAGCCGCCATAAGAGGTCTTCCTTTAACAGCTGAAAATTACAAAAAGGCAGTAGAAATTCTAGAAGATAGATTTGGGAAAAAGGAAGTTTTAGTTTCCGCACACGCTGATCGTTTGTTAAGTTTAGAACCTGTGCGTAAGTCAAACGATGTGTTTGCGCTAAGAAGATTGTACGATGAAATATCGGTACAAATCAGAGGTCTTGAATCACTCGGAGTCAATTCCGACTCATATGGATGTTTATTGTTGCCCATATTATATAAATGCATTCCAAATGAATTGGTATTACAATTTCATAGGCAAAGTAAGGAAAATGAAACCAATGTAACTGCATTACTAATGTATCTAAAGGGAGAAATAGAAGCGCGAGAAAAGGCTCAAAACTTAACATCTTACAAAATTGAAACTGCAAGATCTTACGAAAGTAAAATGAAATTGGAACACTCGAAATATCTCAGTCCGATGAAAAATAAGACCCCATCTGCATTTTGTTTAAATACTAGAACAGAAAATCATTGTGCATTTTGCTATGAAAAACACAAATCCGAAAATTGTAACTTAAACTTAGAACAGCGAAGAAACTCTTTGCGTAAGCAAGCAAAATGTTTCAGATGTTATAAAAAATTCCATCGTAAGAGCCAATGCAGATCAACTCAAATCAAATGCTTAAATTGTTTGTCAAAATCGCATCAGAAGTCCCTCTGTGTGCAAGCATTCCAGACAAAACCTTCGGCGTCACAAGTTATAGTTTCGTCGTTACTCCATGAACAAAATAATCAAAGCAAATGTGGATCTGGAACTTCGTGTGTATATTTTCAGACTTTGCGGTGCAAATTAATTGGAAGAAATGAAATTGTTAAAGTTCGTATATTATTTGATACACAAAAAAGTTTTATAAAACGGGATGTATCCCGAAAAGTAGGGTTGGGGGTCATTGGAAACGAGTCGATCAAAATACATAAGTTTGCGGAAAGTCAAGATCCTCCCGTCAGCACTCAAAATAGAGTACGCATTTTATTGAAAGACATCAGCTCAGATTATGTGTTTAGTTTGGAAGCATTAGAAACGGAAAACATTTGTCCAGATATAATAGGAGCAGCTAGCGCTGAATTGTGTGATGAAATTAAATTATTGGGGTTTAATTTGTCAGACGTTTCTGATAGTTTGAAGGATGAAGGAAATAAAATAGATATATTAGTAAGGAGTGATTATTATTGGTCAATCATGACGGGAAAAGTTAAACGTGTCATGTCGCATTTCTGCGCCATGAGCCTTTTTCTTATTTTCGAGGAGAGAAATATATTTTTCCCTCCGTGCCTGTGCTGTGTTTTTCGCTAAGACTTGTTTCTATTGAAATCGCACTGAAAAGCGAGTTTCGTTGAGAATTCGTGAGAATGTCTAGGATTTGCGTCTGGCCGAGATGCGTGACGTGTGATCGCCTGTTGCCAGGAGAAGCGCGCCTGTCCAATCAGGAAGAGGCGCAGCGGATAGGAGAACTTTTTTGCGTGGGCTCAAGCGACCCGCAGTTTTGTCTCTTCGAGCTGGTGATCCCGACTATGAGAGTCGTGTAGAGAATTTGTCTAAGTTTTTAGACAAAAGGCGTTTTGGCCGAAATGGCTAAACTGGCGGAGATGGGCATTTGGTTCTAAAGGAAACCGCCCCTGCATTTCTGGAGATGATTGAAGAAGAACCTGGAAACCCACATTAATCCTTCTATACCCTTTTCTAAAATCTATTTTTTATTCCAGGAACTCGGACGTAGAAGGCCGGTTTTGGAGTAGTTATTCCGCAAATGATTAACGCTGGTGCATAATAGTCTAATGTCCTGTATTCTAAATTTTGTTGGACTATCCTTCGCCATTCCATTTTGAGAACTTTTTGCTTCAGCTTAAACCATGCTCACCTGAGGAAAATCTGTGCATCCAAAATTGTAAATTAAAGGCTCAGGTAACCTTTTCTTTTCGGGAAAATTAGTGCCGTACAGCACTGGCATGATGAGTATTAATTTCTATAAAAATAAGTGGCTCATGAATAAATTTTACATTTATGATTAAATTAGATCATGATTAAATCAGAATTAGTGAACGCACTCAAGGACAATTTTACTAAGAAAAAAGATATTGCCAGGAATGTTGCTAACCTGGTCAATTGTAAACAAATGATTAACGAAGAAGTTCGAGTATACGCGAACCGCATAGAAGCTGAATCCTATGTGGCTTTCCCACAAGATACTGGGACTGACAATGAAGATTCCCTGAGAACTGCTATATTACTAAATGCATTTAAAAAAGGGTTGAAAATCATTATTCGAAAAGCTGTTTTATCTGCAAACCCACAGTCATTTGAAGCTGCGAAAGAGATAGCAATATTGGAAGAAGAAGTGCAAAATGAAGTGCTGGAAGAAATGACTGAAGACATAAATGCTGTGAGAATTGAAAATGACCCTAAACATGAAATTGAAGAGCTGAAGAAAGAATTGAATTCAAAGAAGAAAGAATTTGAGAAGTTAAGAAGAAAATTCAGTGAGAACTCAGAAAAAAGAAAGAAAAGACTGAATGAAATAAGAGAAGATCTGGAAAAGAGCAACTCCAGTTTTGAAGATTCCTTCTTGGATACGCCCTCTACAAGCAGATACAATGAAGATGAGTTGATAGAGGAAGATTGGGAAGATATTCCAGTAAAGAAGAAACATAAACCATCAACATCTTTCAAAACTTCTACACCATCTAGAAGAACTGACAATAGAAACCGTTTCAGTCAAAGAAGAACTCCGGTTGCCTCACAGGAAGAAGAGTGGTATGTTAAAAGTCCATATCAAAATTATTCTCCAAGAAAGAACTCTCTGTCTTTTAGAAGACCTTTTCGTAACAGTTCATATAGAAATTCAAATTTCCAGAGAAGAAATTTTTCAAATTTTAGAAATTCTTTTGATAATTATAAATCTCAAAACTTCAATAATTTTGGATACAGAAGAAATAACAGATATTTTAATAATGGTTTTGGTAATAGAAGACAATTTAGAAGACAGAATTTCAGAACACAAAATTTTCAATCTCCAAATTTTAATAGACAAAATTCTGAAGTTAGTTGCATGACGGAAATTAAAGCTCCTTGCCAGAAAAATTTTCCGGTCATCTCAGTTTTTGTTGAAGATGTCAAATTGAATGCCTTAATCGACACTGGAAGTTCTATAAACATTATCTATAGAGATGCTTTACAGAAAATTGACCCTAGGAAAGTGCAATTAAAACATACATACATTATTGTGAAGGGAGTTGGAGATCATGATGTTTGGGTTGATGAGAAAGCTTCTTTTCTTTTGTCCGTTGGAAAAGACAATATTGTGATTGAATGTTGCATTTTAAACACACCTGCACCTAACGAATACAACATGATTTTGGGAAGTACCTTTCTGCATAAAAATAAAGTGACCATTGCCTTTGGACACAAAGATGTTCAACCTGAGATATCTGAGTGCAATGCTATAAATTATAAATATGATAGAAGAAATTACAATTTTACAAATGATGTGGATTATAGATCCAAAGACACAAATTTTTCAAGAAATTTTAGAGGATATGAAAATAAGTGTGATAATGGATATTTATTTGAACAAAACAATTTCCACAATGAATTTAGAGATGTCGACCTTAGAGATTGTGATGCAAATGTGAATGAAAGATCAAATTATGAATGTGAAAATGATTTACATGAAATGCAAATAAATGATGATGTACATACAGACAGATCCTTGACAGAAAACAATATCAGTGACAATGAAATTTTTCAGACAAGTTGTGATAAACATGATGAAGGAAGTTCACAACAGGACAATACTTTGGGTATTGCCAAAGCTTTTAACAAATGTGTTTGGAGTCATTTATTAAATTAAAAAGAAATTATAAAATTCAGAAAGACACGACAATTTTACTTGAACCTATCAATAATAAAGAATTTTCTGCAAATAAAATTTTCATTGCTAGAAGCATTCATAGAATTCCTGAAAATGACTTTTTGTATGCAAAAGTTGCAAATCCATCTGAGAAAATTGTTTATATAAACAAAGGTATGAAATTAGGAACTTTCGAAAATATCTATGAAGCTGATATTGACATAAATAATAGAGTTGACATTGAGAACTGTATTGAAGAAAATGAAACATTTGATGCATGGGGAGGAGATTTTGATTTGAAACATATGAATTATGCCCAGAAAACTTTGCTTTTGAAATTACTAAGTAAATATAAACATGTTTTTGCTAAGAATATGAAAGAATTGTCTGGATGTGACAGCATACTGCATGAAATTAATCTGGAGTCTAACATACCTGTTTCTGTCTAACATACCTGTTAGACAGAAACCATATCGAATTCCACACAATTTACAGAAAGAACTTTCACGTCAAGTGAACGAACTCTTGGATGCCAAAATCATCCAACCAAGCACATCACCTTACAATACTCCTGTGCTTTTTGTTAAAAAACCTGATGGAAGTTACCGTTTAGTAGCGGATTTCCGAAAGTTAAATAAAATTACGATTGTAGAAAACTATCCGATTCCGAATATATCGGAACTCATTGATAACCTTGCTGGAGCCTTGTATTTTTCGACTCTGGATTTAACCAGTGGATTTTACCAATTGTGTTTACATCCTAATGATTATCAAAAAACTTCTTTTTCAACACCTGACGGACACTTTGAATGGACCAGAACTCTATTTGGTCTTAAGAATGCGCCCGCATCCTTTCAGAGACTGATGTCTCTGGTGCTGGCTGGCATATCTGGAATTTATATAGACGACATAATCGTTGCTTCAAGAACATTCGAAGAACATTTGAAAAAACTAGAAGAAATTTTTGTAAGATTAAGTAAACATGGTCTTAAATTGAAACCAAGCAAATGCCATTTTTTCAGAAAAACAATTAAGTATCTTGGATTTTTAGTATCAAATGGAAAAGTACAACCTGATACTCATAATTTGGAAGTTGTAGAAAAATTCAAAATTCCTAAATCAATTAAGAATGTGAGACAATTTCTTGGACTCACTGGATTCTATAGAAAATTCATAAAAGACTATGCTGAACTTACCCTTCCACTGACAGATTTACTGAAGACTAAGAATAATGAAAGTAAAAAGAAATTTATTTGGACTAATGAAGCTCAAAAATCTTTTGAGATTTTAAAAGGAAAACTTTTGTCAAAACCAATTTTGACCCTTCCAGATTTTAGAAAACCATTTATTTTACATACTGATGCTTCAAATCACTCTTTAGGCTGTTATTTGTCCCAAGAAGATGAAAATAAAATTTTGCATCCAATATCTTATGCTAGTCGTAAACTTAATGAAGCTGAATGTAAATACAGTGTTGTCGAAAGAGAAGCATTAGCCGTTGTATGGGCTACTAACTATTATAAACACTATTTAATTGGAAAACCTTTCACAATTTTTTGTGACCAGATATCCCTTTCGTTTATATTTAAATTAAAAGATCCTACATCTAGATTGGCTAGATGGATTGCATCTCTATCACAATTTGACTATCAAATAGTACATAAACCAGGAAAAGCAAATGTGGTTGCTGATTATATGTCGAGAAATGTAGATGAATGTACAAATACTATTGACAATATTCCACAAAGATTTGTGTCACAATATAAAGTTATAAATCAAAATGTTAATCAAAATTTTCCAAGTGTAAATCAAAATTCTCAAAGTTCTAATAATGTAAACAATACTAATAGTAGCAATAGAAGAGAATCAGAAGTCAATTTGAATCCAGCCAATACAAATGAAGAAAATGAAATTTGTGCTGTTAATAATAATGAAAGTGAAATTCAAAATGAAAATAACATACAAAGTGGTCAATTGGAACAAACATTTACTTGTCCTACCTTGCTCATAAGAATTAAGAATGCTCAAAAATCTGACCCAAGGTGCAATAAAATTATAGATCTCTTAGATAAAAACATAAAACCTTACCCACAAACTTTGGTATTTTTTAGAAAAGATGATATCTTATGGTGTACTCATAAACACCCTAAGCGTAGACACCAAGAACAAGAAAGAGTTGTTGTTCCACAGGAACTTGTGTCTGAAATTTTATGGCTTCATCATGATTGCCCTACTTACGCACATTGTGGATTTAGAAGAACTTTAGCTTCTGTGAGTAGAAAATACTTTTGGCAGGGAATGTATTCCCAAACCCAAAACTATGTCGCATCATGTGAAATTTGTGTGGTAAATCGTGGTTTTAGAAATAATAAAGCACCCATCCAAAAATTTTCAAAATCCACATATCCATTTGAGCGAATCGCCATGGATTGTGTTGGACCATTACCTATATCAAGATCTGGAAATAAATTTATTCTTGTGATAACTGACTACTTTACAAGATGGCCTGAAGCATATCACTTGGCTTCAATTAAAACTGAAGACATTTTAAATTGCTTAGAGCACTATATGGCTCAGCATGGTATACCCAAATACATTGTCTCAGATCAAGGGACGAATTTTGTTTCTAGAACAGCAAGATGTTTTTATAAGAAATTGGGAATAATAAAGAATACTACTACTGCCTATATGCCTTCAGTGGACGGTTGTGTTGAAAGATTAAATGGTACTTTGGTCAGATCCTTGAAAAATATTGCATATAACGATAAAGATAATTGGGACAATTTGATCCATTTTGCTTTATTAGCTCATAGAAATGCCATACATGCTTCTACGGGTGAATCTCCTGCTTATTTACTCTATGGTAGAGATTTAACAGTTCCAAATACTTTGATTGCTGGATTTAAACCTCCGACATATGAATCAACATATGATTATGGTGAGGATTTGAGATTCCGACTTAAAAGAACATATGATGTAGTCAAAAGTAACTTGGAAAAAGCTGAAAATTCACAAATTCTACAACAACATAAGAAAGCAAAGATGCCAAATATTAAAATTGGTGATTTAGTGTATCTTTACACTCCCTTTTTGCCTCAAGGCCAGTCAAGAAAACTGAGCTCGTTTAATAAAGGTCCTTTTAAAGTGATAAAACAAACATCTGCAGTAAATTTTCTTATAAAACATGTGATGAATCCCAAAAATGAACAACTGGTTCATGTTGTTGATTGTTGATTGTTGAGACCCAGACCGTCCGACCTACCAGAAAGGTGTAAGGTAACTGTACAACTGGTTCATGTGAACAGACTGACTCTTTTACCTCCAAGAAGAGAGGAATTGCAAAGATTTTCAAAACAAACTACTGAAAGTCAAAAACTGAACTCTAAGTCAAATAAACTTACTCCTGTGATCACCGCTGAGAAAGACTCTGTGAAACTAAAATCTTGTTTATCAAGAAATGCAGAAAAATCTCAAAACAAAAAGACTGTGAAAAGAGTAAGATTTAATTTGCCAAATAAAAGGGTAAATGAAAATGTTGTTCATACTAGATCAAACTTTCATGCTAATAAAAGTCAACATTTCACACCTAGAAATAATTCAAATAACTTTGATAATAGAGGAAATGGAAGAATCATTTACAACAATAACTACAGAAATAGTTATACACCACACCAAAATCAGTATTATATGACAAATAGAAATACACGTACACCTTATTATCTTAGATCTCAAAGATTTTCACAATATTAAATTTTTGGTTGAGTTCACAATTTTTCAGAAATTAAATTTTGCAAGAAAAATCTCATTTTAAATTTAAGTTTATACTTGGTTAAGTTTTTGTATTTCAATATTGTCTTTTAAAATAGAATTTATGAAAAAAATTGTTTTGATTTTAAAATTTATTGGAAATCTTGCATTTAAGTTAAAAAGTAAATAAGAAAAAGTAATTGATTTTGTGAACCATAATTTATGAATGTTAATATTGTAATTTAAATAATAAGTAATTTTGTTAATTGACTCTCCTTGGACCTTAAAATTTTTCGAGAGTCCTGTTTTGATTGACTTTGATTGTTTTGATGTGTTTTATTGTGAAAAAAATTGTTTGATTATTTGTTAAGTTCATGAATGAAATAATTGAAATGGTATTGGTATTTTGTTGTTCCCCTAAGAAAAAAGGAGGAAAATTTTTGATTTTGAAAAAGTAAATTTTGGAAACTAATTGATTTTATTAAAATAAAATTGAAATTAATATAAAGTAAATGTAAAGAATTTAAGTAATTTGAATTTGAAAATGGAAAATTGGAATTTGAGAATTTTTGAAATTGAATTGAAATTTTTTTGAAGATCAAAAGTAAATGATCTCTTTTGAAAAATGTTTTTGAAACTTTGTTGCTGAGAGAGGTGAAAATTTTGGCTGATGTTTTGTTGAAATTCTTTTTTCTTGAAATTCCATTTCACATTATTGTTTTTTTTTTTGACCAGCAGTTTTCAAACATCTACACACATTTAAGTGAGTCATCATATTTTTATGCTGCAACCTCTTTTTCTGAAAGCTGGCTGGTGGACGCAAACATGGACATATTTACATTGGATCACAGATGAAGAAGCAGCTTAGCAAATTAATTGTCCGATGCTTTGTGGCAGGACTGGAGTCCTGGACGACAACTTGCTCCGAGCCTACCTAGGAGGGTTGTGATTGGCCAGGTGGGAAACTGGTGAAGCTGTGAGGATGATGATGATGAAGAAGATGATGATGATGACGATGATGGGGTCAGCGCAAGCTGTCCAAAATTTTTGTGACGTCCGTGGCTTCTGAGGCGTGTCCTGGCGTCCTGTTTCTGCTGCATTTGCATCCTGCACGCGAGTATTTTTTTTTCTTTTTTTACACCTCCCTTTTACTTCTTGGCAACTCGTTAGTCCCCGCCGAGTTGCTCTTTAGATGTGTTCCCGCTCTTTTACATAACTGACGTGAATTTCAGGAGAAATCTTTTCTCCTTTCTCTCTCTCTCAGTAGACAAATGTGTTTAAATGTAAATTTTTTCTTTTGTGACATGAAGTGGTCACTTGTTGAAACTATTTCAGAGATTTTGTTGATAGTAAAGTAAATTGAAATTTAAGATAAATTGAAAAATGTAAATAAATGAATAATCTAAAGTAATTTATGAAAGTTGAGTCAGAATGAGAAAATTCTGAACTGTTTTTAATGACAAAAATAAGTTGAATTAAAGTTAATATTGAATATGTTAAATAATTGTTGAAAAGTTGAAATGATGATAAATTGAAAGTAAATGTAATTTAAAGTTAATATGTTGAATTTGAAAGTAATTTAAAGTGAAAGTTAAGATTAAATGAAAGTTTTTGAAATGAAAAATTGAAATTGAGAAATTGAAATATTGAAAATGACTTTGTTCTCAAAAAGTGAGACAAATTTTTGAATGAGTAAAAGAATCTCATTACCTGAATATGACAAATTTAATTTAAAAAATTAATTTTCAAAATATTTAATCCTTTAAGAATTTTTGTGTCACTTGTGTGTTTTGAAAGTGACAAATTGTTTGAAATTTTTGAATTGTTTATATTGTTAAGTTTGTAAATTCACATCATACCATGTTTTTGTTTCATATCATCTGGTTGATCTCAATGTTGTTGATTGAGACATTTTGTTGTCAGGCAAAGTGCCTAGAAATTTTTTTTTCTGGATTTTAAATGTTTATGTGTAAATATTTGTAAAGGTTCCTTTAAGATGTGGTGACGCCTTGTCATCCTTTTGGTTTTCTTTTGGTCTTTTCCTGTGGTGATGAATGGCTTGGCCGGTCATTCAGATCTGCAGTGCCGTTGTCTTGAGAAACGTTGGGGCCCACGTTTTCTCGCCCAAAATTTTGTTTTAAATTATTTTACACTTACAGGTTCCTAAAACTCTTTGTAAATTTTTGTGTTTTTGTGTTTTTCAGTGAGAGAAAAATTTTCCTCACTGTGTTCGGAAAATTTTTACCTCCCAGAAGGGGAGAGCTGTCATGTCGCATTTCTGCGCCATGAGCCTTTTTCTTATTTTCGAGGAGAGAAATATATTTTTCCCTCCGTGCCTGTGCTGTGTTTTTCGCTAAGACTTGTTTCTATTGAAATCGCACTGAAAAGCGAGTTTCGTTGAGAATTCGTGAGAATGTCTAGGATTTGCGTCTGGCCGAGATGCGTGACGTGTGATCGCCTGTTGCCAGGAGAAGCGCGCCTGTCCAATCAGGAAGAGGCGCAGCGGATAGGAGAACTTTTTTGCGTGGGCTCAAGCGACCCGCAGTTTTGTCTCTTCGAGCTGGTGATCCCGACTATGAGAGTCGTGTAGAGAATTTGTCTAAGTTTTTAGACAAAAGGCGTTTTGGCCGAAATGGCTAAACTGGCGGAGATGGGCATTTGGTTCTAAAGGAAACCGCCCCTGCATTTCTGGAGATGATTGAAGAAGAACCTGGAAACCCACATTAATCCTTCTATACCCTTTTCTAAAATCTATTTTTTATTCCAGGAACTCGGACGTAGAAGGCCGGTTTTGGAGTAGTTATTCCGCAAATGATTCACGCTGGTGCATAATAGTCTAATGTCCTGTATTCTAAATTTTGTTGGACTATCCTTCGCCATTCCATTTTGAGAACTTTTTGCTTCAGCTTAAACCATGCTCACCTGAGGAAAATCTGTGCATCCAAAATTGTAAATTAAAGGCTCAGGTAACCTTTTCTTTTCGGGAAAATTAGTGCCGTACAGCACTGGCATGATGAGTATTAATTTCTATAAAAATAAGTGGCTCATGAATAAATTTTACATTTATGATTAAATTAGATCATGATTAAATCAGAATTAGTGAACGCACTCAAGGACAATTTTACTAAGAAAAAAGATATTGCCAGGAATGTTGCTAACCTGGTCAATTGTAAACAAATGATTAACGAAGAAGTTCGAGTATACGCGAACCGCATAGAAGCTGAATCCTATGTGGCTTTCCCACAAGATACTGGGACTGACAATGAAGATTCCCTGAGAACTGCTATATTACTAAATGCATTTAAAAAAGGGTTGAAAATCATTATTCGAAAAGCTGTTTTATCTGCAAACCCACAGTCATTTGAAGCTGCGAAAGAGATAGCAATATTGGAAGAAGAAGTGCAAAATGAAGTGCTGGAAGAAATGACTGAAGACATAAATGCTGTGAGAATTGAAAATGACCCTAAACATGAAATTGAAGAGCTGAAGAAAGAATTGAATTCAAAGAAGAAAGAATTTGAGAAGTTAAGAAGAAAATTCAGTGAGAACTCAGAAAAAAGAAAGAAAAGACTGAATGAAATAAGAGAAGATCTGGAAAAGAGCAACTCCAGTTTTGAAGATTCCTTCTTGGATACGCCCTCTACAAGCAGATACAATGAAGATGAGTTGATAGAGGAAGATTGGGAAGATATTCCAGTAAAGAAGAAACATAAACCATCAACATCTTTCAAAACTTCTACACCATCTAGAAGAACTGACAATAGAAACCGTTTCAGTCAAAGAAGAACTCCGGTTGCCTCACAGGAAGAAGAGTGGTATGTTAAAAGTCCATATCAAAATTATTCTCCAAGAAAGAACTCTCTGTCTTTTAGAAGACCTTTTCGTAACAGTTCATATAGAAATTCAAATTTCCAGAGAAGAAATTTTTCAAATTTTAGAAATTCTTTTGATAATTATAAATCTCAAAACTTCAATAATTTTGGATACAGAAGAATGCATTTGATGAATGGATACAGATGCATTTTGAAATTACGTTCACGTCCTTGTGGGTAGTGGAGTCAGTAGATGCTGGTTGGTACTGATTCCGATCCCACAAACGTCTTTCACCAACCGTCGTTTTGAATGAGACGAAGCTTGGGTGGATGATTCATGGTAGATATTCTAATGTAATTAATTCAAATAAATTATTGAGTTGTATGACAATGCATGTTTCTATTTGGGACGAAAATAATGAAGATAAAACGTCGATTGAACTTCAAAGATTTTGGGAACTTGAATCTTTAGGGATTAGAGGCGAACCTACAGATTCAGGTTTGAAAACATGCGACAAACAAATACTAGAATAATGTGAAAGAAATATCGAATTTAAGAATAATAGATATGAAGTGAAGTTACCTAAGATATCCGATATAGTTGAACTTCCTTACAATTACGAGATCGCAAAAAGATTCGCCGACATAGTGGTGCATCGGCCGGGAAGTACATCCAAGTTCAAGGATTTTAAATGTTCCTTTACAAGAACAGAATTATTTTGCCATTTACGTTGGGACATGTTAGCTTTTTGGAAAATATCTGTGGATTCTTTTGATAACTTCAAAGTCTCTTCTACTGTAGATGCACCTGTTACCAAATCGTCCACATACATTGAAGAATTAATCACAGAACATGTTTCGGGATACTGATTTTCAAGCCTTTTTACATGGTGTTTAATAACGGCTCCTAACAAAAACGGACTAGAAGTCACACCAAATAGTACACGCGTCATTTTCATAATTATAAGTTTCACTACAGATTCCTGATCTTGTGGAAGTCTATCAATCCACAAAAATCGCGTCAAATCTCTATCACCTTCGGCAAGACTTACTTGCAGAAATGCCTTTTCTATATCTGCCACTACTGCTATGTTATTATTTCGAAACTGCAAAATTAAATCAAACAAATCCGGGTTTAGATTTGGACCTGAAAGAAGCACGTGATTTAGAGATAATTGAGAAGGAGCATATGCTGAAGCTTCAAAAACAATACACAGTTTAGTAGTTTGTTTATCTTCGCGAATTACAGGGTGATGTGTCAAATAATATGTCAAATTTCCATTAGTTGAATTTATGTTCTGCGATTTAACCATTTCTACTATTCCAGAAGACATATATTCGTCAATGACGGCTTTGTATTCTTTAAACAGCATAGGCTTATTCTGAAATCGTTTAATCAAACTTTTAATTCTTCTTTTTGCGATCTCGTAATTGTTAGGAAGTTCAACTGTATCGGATATCTTAGGTAACTTCACTTCATATCTATTATTCTTAAATTCGAAATTTATCTCTCACACTCCCCACCTGTACTCCTTCTGAGAGTACACAAATTTTTCACTAACAATAAATTTTACAATCTTTGTAAAACATACATCAATTAACATAAATTCAATAAAAATAAGAAAGATTAAGTACATAAAAACAGTTGGACGTGACATGCTGTTTAACATCCAACTTCCATAGCTTCAATTCATTTACAATTGCTGCTGCCTCACTTCTTATCTGTCTGGGACGTTACGACAGCGCCACCTGCCTTTCTGTTACAAACGAACATGCAAATTTCTCTCACAATAGAGTACGCATACCGGGTGCAAACGGCAAGACCCCTGGTCTAAAGTCTAAATATGAAAAATTGGCAATACAATTACTTACCACTACCTCAGTTGATATACAGGGCGTCCCAAAAAGATTGAAACGAGCTTTAATTCTTTACCTGTTGGAGATAAGTGGACAAGGTAAATTGCAAAAATGTTGAGTAAGGTAGAAAATAAGACTACGTTAATAAAATGGTCCTCCTATTCATTTTCAGAAAGTTACACTTTTTAAATTTTTATACGACCCCCTTAGACAAATTAGGTCAATCAGAACATTTTTAATTTTATAGCAACAAGATCATTAAAAAACCCGCATATCTGTATCTTTAAAATCAACTGAATTATGATAAAGAAAAGAATCTGACCTGTGCCACTTTTCCGTACCATGTGAAAGGCTGTTTTATGAGTGAAAATAGGGACCATAAATAAATTGACGATGGAAATTGTTGATCAAAAATACGTGAATATGTGTCAATTTTTTTTATCACAAATTCATCTAAATAAAGCATTACACAGACAGATATCATATAAAATAGTGGTACTCACTACGAGGTTAGGTATCCTTTGTATTATCATCCAGTTTTATCTTTTTTGTGATATGTCATAAATTTATATTTATAATTTGATATAGGGTCCCCATTCACAATGTTCAATTTTCAATTAAATATAACTTGCTCAAATTTAAAGATACAGAATTGTAGTTTTTTTTTAGTAAATTTGTTGCATTAAAAATAAAAATTTTCTGATTGACCCAATTTGTCTAAGAGAGGCGTATAAAAATTTAAGAAGTGTATCTTTTTGAAAATGAGTGGGAGGACTATTTCATTAACATAGTCTTATTTCCTACCTTACTTTCAACATTTTTGCAATTTACATTGCCCACTTATCTTCAACAGGCAAAGAATTAAAACGCGTTTCAATCTTTCTGGGACACCCTGTATTCAGAACGTCATACAAAACGTTTTGGAAGAGTTGCATCAATTTTCTAGAAAATATATTACTGAAAGGAGGGGGGGGGATTTCTGTGAATAATTAAAAATTAGAGCGTGATGTCCTAAAATGTGTGTGTGGGTCCCTAAATGCGTAGAGTATATTGAATCCAGATCAAGACCGTCCATAAGGGGGTCGGACACCACTAGAGGGGGTGGGGCACACCACCAATATTTTCATTTTGGGGCTAGAAATGGCGTCAATCAATCAATCAATCAATCACCGTGAGCGAGGGGCCGACTCATTGCATTTGCAACATGACTATGCCTGACCACAGAATTTGAAATTTCACGATGCCAAATAAAACGTATCTTTTTAAAAATGTAAGATACTGCAGATACGGTAAGTAAGTTCTCAATTATAGCAGTTAACTATTTTGCTTCCACAGCACAATATATAATAACATACAAATCATACATCTACTCATATGTTTAGATTTATAAAAACATATGTGTTAAACATTTATTTAAATGTCACATGTATATATGAACTGATTTCAGCTATTTTATGTCCGCAGACGATAATTTGTTTCAACAATTGCAATTTAGCTGTCATAGAATAAACTCTGGAAAAAAAGAAAATGGAGTTGACGCGATAGCATTATCGAGCTGTGATTTTCTATGCTAGATCAAAAAGAATGTCTTCAACGTCTACAGGTAGTATATGGAATAGATGCTCGATCTCGTGCCACTGTATTCAGATGATTTACAGATTTTAGAAGAGGTCGAAATTCTCTCCTGGATGAAGAACACACAGGAAGACCTTTGTCCATTTAACATTGGATCCGCAGCTATACATGGAATTATTCATGAAGAAATGCATACGAAAAAATTAGCTTGTCGTTGGGTCTTCCATAATTTAACAGAACACCAAAAAGCGGAGATTGTCAGAATCAGTAAAGAAACCCTAAAATTACTTAATGATGGTGGACACCGCATTATTTTTAAAATCATAACTGGTGATGAAACGTACATACCGTTTCTTGACGTTCCAACAGGTCAATAAAGTAAAGTATGGGTCTTTGAAGATGACCCCAAACCAACAATGGTGAAAAGACAACGAGCCATGAAAAAAGTAATATGTGCCGTGTTCTTCAGAAGTACAGGTCTAGTCAAAGCCATAAAGCTAGAGGGACAGAAAACAGTTACAGCTAACTGGTACATCACTAAGTGTCTTCCAGAAATTCTTCAGGGAGTGAATGTTAGGGGACTCATGTTTCACCATGTCAATGCATCTTCTCATTCAGCAAGAATGACAGTCGAATTTCTTGAACAAAAAAACGTCAAAGTGATAGAACATACACCCTATTCTCCTGATATTGCTATGTAGAAGACCCAGACCGTCCGACTCATGCAGAGGACATGAGCAACTATTTGGACGGCCGGAGATATTGCTATGTGCTACTTTTGGCTATTTTTTAATCTAAAAAAAAAATTATGTGGACGTCGTTTTCATTCCGAAGTTAAGATTGTCGAGGCTATAAAAGCATATTTTTCATTGATTCCAAGAAATGGATGGCTTGAAGAATTTAGTCTTTGGAAAATTCGCCTATAAAAGTGCATCGATATTGGAGAGGCTTATTTTGAACATTCCTGAGAGTTTATAAGTTTAACTTTACCACTTAGCCATATCTAAAAACAGGGTGACCCTCGTATATATATATGCATAAATATGATTAAACTCAAACAGCACTTATTATTAGAGCAACCTATATACATAATACACACAAGAACTTAACATTGCTCATATAAAAGAACTCAAGCAAGTTAATACCCCATAGTAGTCATATATAAAATATATACAAAAATAAAATTATATCACACACATTAATATTAAACCATATGATGTACAATGCAATTAATACCTGTTATCTTAATGAACAATTGATCAGATATGGATATTGAATCAGATATCGAATGGAGCCAGTGATAAATGTTTGTATGGGGCCCCACAAGTGTGGGATAATTAATGTGATCGCTAAATAACTAGAAAGCCGACAAAGTGAAAACATGTGTTGTAATTTATCACGGCATTTTTAAACTTGAAAATTAAAACGTACTCCTATTTAAGCACTAAACAGATATTTGAAAATCTGTAAAGATTTCTGAAAGTTTATAGAGGTTGTAGAAGCTTAACTATTGTTCCAGTATTTCATTTTTCTGCATGTTTTATAGAAAAATTCCTTTAGTCTCAATTTTTGGATGGATTATTACTGGAAAAGTAGATTCTACGTAACAAAGAAATACCTCTGCTGCACCATATGATTAATCAAAATACTAATAAATGTAAATAATACGGAATAATAACGTAAGAAACAGCACAGCGGAGTTCCAAACTCCAAACATTTTATTTTATTGTCGATTTACAAAACATTTATTTTCAGTCAATTAAATATTTGTCTCTGTTATGTGAGATTCAAGTTACTCACTTCTTTATGCCTCATAAAATAAAATTCTGTGCAAGTTCAGAAACTTATTACGGAACTTTATTCCTCTGAACGTCACCTTCCACATACCTCTGGGCTTTTAAACGCCACCTTAATGGCATTTATTTTCGCCATTTTCCTCTTCAAAAATAGAAGATTTTCGTCTTTGTGAATTTCACAGCTTATTTCTAAGCATTCAGCTCCATCATTTTTATTATGTTTTCAATTTTTATCACCTGGTGCTGCAGAAAATTGGATGCCTCTACAGACTTGGCTATACTGTTGAAGAGATTTTGTTGTTTTGAAGATGTAGTTATTACCCTCATGCGAATACATAAATTTAGCTAGAAGTACTTCGAAAAAATTAGTGTTTCAATTTGTTTGGCAAACACTACGTGAGATACCCGAGACAAATAAATAATGAAATCACAACTTATATTGAAAATTCGCAAGTGAAATGATAAAAATCAGAAGAATTGCTGCGGGCGGGATAGCCAAGTAATTATGGTACAAGGATAACATTCATAGGACACTGTGGGTTCAAAAGTCCTTTTGGTATGGTGGTAGGAGAAGGAAGATACTATCGATCTAAATTAAGTGCCACTGTTCCGGCCGTTCAAACACGTACTTATTTTATCCTATTTCAACAATTGCTAAATACAATATATAAATATGAAACTTTTTGCCAAAATATAATAGATAACATAAGAAATTGAAAATATCAATAATTCCCGTATTCTTTCAACCTAACGATCGTAATTCATATAATCCAGTTAAAGATGTAATGCCGTTAATTTTTATAATATTTATTTTATATATATATTTCTGTATTATTTAAATCGAAAAAAAAATACTAAAAATCGTCTGCTGTATAAAGGCATTTGATTTGAAAACATTGCTAATCAATACCATATCATTTTCTTAAAATAAATTTGTAGCAATATCGTCTGCATGGTTCATTGTGCGTTATTTATTAATATCTGGACAACCTCCTGGTCGTAAAATCTCCAAACATGGATTACATTTTGAGTGAGGCTATTCCATACCTACCCACAAAACTTTCAGAAAAATTGGCGCAACCATTATCCCGTGATGATGAGATAAGGAAACACACACACGCACAATTAATTAACCATTTTGATTTCTTAATACTTTTAATCGTTGAGTAAAAGCTTGTGAAAAATAAGCCATGGTGATAGATTTCCCATTTAAATTCATGTTTCCAAGCGATTCATGATTTCAGAAAGTAACTAACTATTTAGCACAAAAATATGCCATTAAACTCAGAAATAAAGTTTTAATTCACTTTTAAGTTTTAAAAAATCTGATGTGGGCAGCACATGACTTTCCGTATATAATGCAATGAATATACTACTTTACAGTAAAAAAAAATATTCTTATAGTATATACTTATATTCTTCCAAGATATTGTATTTCCGTCAATTAGTCGTCATTTTCATTGATTTAGAGTCATTTCTATCCATTTGGCGAAACTTTCATTAATTTGGCAATATTTAAAAAGTAGCCAGGTTGGCGACATTCCGCCAAATTCGTCGCCAAAATCGCGCCAAGCTTTACGGACGGAGAAATAAGTTATTCTTATAGCAGAAAAATTACTATTGGCGTTCAAATACAAAAGTATTACTCAAAGTATATTTTCTCATGAATGGAACGAGCTAGATCCACAAGAATGATGCCACCAAATTGATGGCATGATATTACATATGAAAAGTGAACATGTTTCTCAACAGTTAATATATATTTTTAATTTATGGGATTTTTTTGATAAATTTATTTGAAAAATGTACAATATCTCGAGAACGGTTCATGCTAGTGTTCTAAAGTTTACTTCAATCGTTTTCAAAAGAAAATATGACATAAGAAATGTCTATTTGTGTAACTTTAATAAAGGTTTTGATTTTATGATTTTTTAAAAATGTCACTTGAAAATGTAGGGGGCTTCTGAACATTGGATTGCGTTTGAAAGCTTTTTGGCTTCCAGTATTCACGGATTGTGTTTTTTGTACCAAATTTTATTCAAATCGCTCCATTTGTTCGTGAGATATCGTGAGATATATTTCGAAATTCAATTAATTAACTGCATCTAGAAAGTAAAATTATAGCAGTACAATATAAAGGAAACAACTGGTTGCATGAAAACCCCAGAAAATAAGTGGTTTCCATTTTACTATAGTATAATGTATAAGGAAAGTATTGTGACGGGGTCGAAAATTCGAATACGAGTTATCAAAGGGAGAGCACGTTTCAAGAATCCCTGAACACGAACCGTGCGTTTTTGAGGTGGTGTGTGTATGTGTGTGTGTGAGCTTGTGCGTATGTGTGTGTATGTATGTGTGCGTGTGTGTATATGTATGTGTGCGTTGTGTGTATATGTATGTGTGCGTGCGTGTGTATGTATGTGTGCGTGTGTGTGTGCGTGTTTGTGTATATGTATGTGTGCGTGTGTGTGTATGTATGTGTGCGTGTGTGTGTTTGTATGTGTGCGTGTGTGTATGTATGTGTGCGTGTGTATGTATGTATGTATGTGTACGTGTGTGTGTATGTATGTGTGCGTGTGTGTGTGTGTTTCCGTGAGCCTGTGCAGACGATATCTTACGATCGAATGGAAATATTTGAATGAAATTTGGCACAAAAATTACAATCTGTGAACACTCGAACTCTATTGCTTTTGGAAGCAATCGAATATTCAGAACACCCCTTAAAATTTCGAATGACATTTTTATAAAAATCGTCAAAAAATCAAAACCTTCAATAAAGTTACGTAAGTAATCATTTCTCATGTAAATATGTAGCATGAACCGTTCTCGAGATATTGCACATTTTTTAGATACATTTATCAAAAAATCCCATAAAACAAAAATTAAAATAACTATTGTAAAATGTGTCCCCTTTTCATATGTAATATTATGTGATAAATGTGTTAGCATCTTTCTCGTGGATCTAGCCCATTGCATTCACGAGAAAATATACATCGGGTAATAGTTTATTTGAGCGGCAATAATCATTTACCTACTATTAGAATAACCTATTTCTTGACCATAATACTTGGCGGAATTGTAGCGACAAATTTGATGGCCTTTTGTGTCTCCCTAATTATCCACAAGTTCTGAAAACTCCATCTCAGTGACCGGATTTAAACCTAATAGAACACATTTGGTGAGAACTAGAGGTTAGCGTACGAAGACACGATATTAAAATGAAAAGCGAACTAAAAACAGTAATGATCGAAGAATGGAGGAACATTGATGCAGAAGTTACAAACTAGTAAACTCTATATTCACAGAAGTTTAAAAGCTGTTGTGGATGCTAGATATCCTACTAGTTAACTAATTTACCGAAATATTACAATATTTACTGTATAGAGGTTTTTTAAATTGTACGAATACTTTTGTGAAGTAACTTTTTGGTTACTTTTTGATTACAAATTTTTAAAATAAAGTTTTACTATATTTTTGAAATATTTTATGTAGTTTTGTTAAGAACAACTTATGTATATTATTAAAAAATTCCCATTCTGAAATATTAATTTTTATTAATGGATAGAACAGTATTTCATTGAAATTCGTAAGTGTACGAACACTTTTGGGAGCCACTGTATATATTATTTTAATTATTTTCTTTGGATTGGCAACGTTTTCTTTTTGAACCACGTGACCAGGTTTTATTGATAGAAATATCCCCGCCTTGTCTACAGGGCCGGATTTATCTCGGTTGTACTGCTGAAGTATGATCTTTCTTGCCTTTAAAACTGGTTAGACCCCGTCGTGGGGGGGGGTCTAACCTAAGATTAGTCTGAGGTTAGTTATACCGAGGTTAGTCCCCCCCCCCCCCCCCGGGGAGTAGTATGGTATCAATTGGAGGATTTTTTCAAGCCCAGTAGAGTGAAGGGTAACACGCTATAATTGTAATAATTAGGACCCATAATACCGATTTTTCAAAAAATTTCCTGCACAATTAAAAAAAAAAAAGTACTAAAAATGGATTCTGGTATGAGAAAGTCGAGCTGAGTCAGACTCCAGCTAATTTCAACTGCCTTAGTCTGTTTTGTAACGAAGCATATTTATATTTCAGACAGATTTGCTACTCCAAAAATACTTTTAGCTATTTTACGTTGCCCTCCCCCTCAAAAAACGTTTTCAAAGGTCATTAGGTACGTTTCTTATGAGAAAATGACAATTTTACAAATAGCATAATGTAAGCCATCTATCCATTTTCTAATATCTGATGAAAAAAAAAAATCGGTAAAATATGGATTGACATCGAAACTACTGAAGCAGAAAATAATACGAAATATTCCACACGACTGCTATCTCGAAAACCTGTTTTTATAAAATGCAGCTGAGGATAAGATAAGATTTGAAAAGATCTAGTTACTGCTTTCGATACAGTTTCGATTCTGAAATGGAAACTCGATTGAGCCATTTGTTTGTAGATTCCATTTACTTATGATTGTCAATCGATAGTTTTACATTCTTAACATATTTTGCAGCGTATAATATTTTTGCTGCCGTACATAGTATTGAAAAGTATGTGCATTTCTTCAATTTATATGGAAACGTAAGGAATAAATTATTGTTTTGTGTTTACTTCGGTTATTTTATGATACGTTGAACTATTTATTCTTTACCAGAATGTTTAAAACCTATTCTCATATCACATTCAATTAATTAATAACCATTTCTTAGAAATGACGTTTAAATTAAGTTCAAACAGCAGATTTTCTAACAAGATTTCAAACAATATTAAGATAATAAAATAAATAAGAAGGAGAAAAATAATTCTCAGCAAAATGTTCAATGATCAAAAGAGTCGTTTCCATCATTAGTAATTTAGAATTTTGAAGGATATAGTACAATCTTCTGCTAGTTTTTCACCACCCTAAATCATATCAGTTTTTTTTAATTATTTTCCTTGGATTAACAACGTTATCTTATTGGATCAAATGACCAAGTTTTACTGGCAGACATACTGCCACCTTGGTTACAGGGCCGGATTTATCTGGATTGTACTGTGGAAGTATAATATTTTTTGCCTTTAAAACTGGTTGCTGAATTTTTATTTTCTCATACTGATATAGTATTGAGAAAGTATTGTTTCCACGAAAATTTTCGAATTCGAGATTTTGATGCAAATATATGATATTTGGGACCTCCAGAACACGTTTAGATTATTTTTGAAGTGATATCCGTCTGTCTGTATGTCTGGCGTAGATTTCTTGTCCACACGATAGCGGCCACAAATATGAATGGATTTTCACGAAACGTTATATCCGGCTTTGTTATCAAAACTCTAGAATTAGATAGAATTTTTTAAAATTCGAGTGAAAACTTCGAAATGTATTCGAAATTTTATATATTTTTAACATGGCAGCATAGGGCAGTATTAGACATAATTATACAGAAAAGGGATTATTTATGGCTTAATCATAACGAGACTTAATAGTTTGAGTCATTGTTGTGAAAAATATGCGCTATACAATTTTTTTTTTGTTCGTGACGCTATTAGTCTTCCTCGTGGGGGGGGGGGGTAGAAGTTACCTCCCAGGGGGACAATGTCAAGTATGGTATCAATTGAAAGATTTTTTTAAGTCCTGTAAAGTGAAAGGTAACGCGCTATAATTGTAATCATTTGGACTCATAATACCGATTTTTCAATTTTTTTTCTTGTAAAATTAAAAAAAAGCAAACTAAAAATGGATTCTGGTATGAGAAAATTGAGTTGAGTCACACTACAGCTAATTTCAACGGTCTTGAGCTGTTTTGTAACGAAGTATATTTAAATTACAGATAGATTTGCTACTCTAAAATAGTTATTTTAAATGGTCCTTCCCCCCCCCCCCCCACAAAAAGTAGTTCCCTAAGGCCATAGGTATTTTTCTCATGAAAAAAAATTACAATTTTACAAACAACATAAAGTAAGCCATCTATCCATTTTCCCAATATCTGACGCAACTGCTATTGAAACAGGGATAAAAAAAATCTGTAAAATATGGATTGACATCGAAACTATCGAAGCAGAAAAATATAAGAGATATTCCACACGACTGCTGGCTTGAAAACCTTTTTTTTTTTGTATAAAATGCAGCTGAGGATAAGATGAGATTTGAAAGGATCTAGTTACTGCTTTCGATACAGTTTTGATTCTGAAATGGAAAATCGATTGAGCCATTTGTTTGAAGATTGCATTTATTTATTATGATTGTCTATCGGTAGGTTTACATTCTTAAGATATTTCGCAGCGTATGATATTTTAGCTACCGAACATGTTATTGAATAGCATATGCATTTCTGCAATTTATATAGGAACGGAAGAAGTAAATTATTGTTATGTGTTTACCCCGATCATTTTATGATATGTTGGAAGATTTCTTCTTTGCGAGAAATTTTATATGTTATTTTCATTTCACATTCCATTAATTAATCATTTTTTTAGAAATGACGTTTAAATTTAATTTAAAGAACAGCTTTTTTAACAAGAATATTATATTCAAACATTATTAAGCTAATAAAATAAATAAGGAGAAGAATGATTCTCAGTAAAATGCCCAATGAGTCACTCTCAGCAAAAGAGTCGTTTGAATCCTTCTCAACAAAATGAATCATTCAATCAATTAACAAGTCATTCTCTACAAAAGTTTAATATATTATGTTTAAAATATAAATTGTTCCATAAATTTAATTATTCCATTTTTTATTTCATTACTTTTTGGGTTACAACATAAAAATGTATTTATTATGAAAATTTATCTATTAAACATACATTTTTTGGTTACAACATTATTAAAGTATAATGATGTTATTTTGCCAGATGTTCATATGTTCTTTTAACATATAATACTCAAAGAATTAATTCACTTTTTACCAGGTAATTTATGCATGACACATAATAGTAATTTCTCGTCACGTGATTTTTCCAATTTACTGAGGATTTTCACATTTACTGAAGATAATTTGTCTTTCTGTCATCATTTATATATATTAAATATTGCACAAAATTTTATATTATCTCATTGTACAATTAATTGGGTTTTCTTTTCATGATAGTCTGGCTTTATTTGTGTTTAATTGCATGCAATATAATTGGCACAGTGTGGTATATTTTTATCAAATTACAATAGTCATACTCTTAACAGAAATCAGTTTTAATATTCACAAATAACGTATACTTAAATATCATTTCTGCAGTATTGAGTGCTATTATCACTTTACTACTTTTTTTAAATCAATAAATAATTGGAATAGGTTTAAAGTATTTAAATCATGTCTTTTAAGTATTTGATCATTTAAGTTTCATGCAGTAATAATTTCTCTACCTTCTGAATGAAATTTCGCTAGTATATATAAGATATAAGAATTGTAATTTATAACAATGGTAAATAGTTTATTACTATTGCATCAAAATGGATTTATATATATTGATAATTTTAAGAAATAAACATCATACTTTGCAAAGTTAATAATCACTGACATTATAAAATAATATTTTTATGATAAGTAAACGTATATATATATATATATATATATATATATATATATATATATATATAAACATAAGTAAATATAAATAGTTATAACTATATATATATATATATATATAAATATATATATATATTATTTTAAGCGTGAAATCGATTTGATACAATATTAATGTCGATGATGATGTTTTCACCTTTAGCCATTTTCAAGATAAAAAATGTTTCTTTGGACTGATTATAATGAGTCAAATAAATGTATAACCCACAAAATCGATTATGTGCAGATCAATTATGTATGTTACTTATGTGCAGATTACAAGTCATTGCAATCGTAAGACAGGCAAAATTATAAATTGATACTATAATCAAAATATCCGCCAAAAGAAGGCGTTCCAAAAATAGGATCCGTTCTAGAATTTTACTGGAATCGCGTTTTTAGTGTAACTAAAAGTACAAAAAGTGTAATAAGAAGTTTTCTCTCAATGGCACTCTGCGCACTAAGTAAAATATAAGTAAGGAAGACCGGAGCTGGTTGTAACACTTTTTACATCTTAATTTTTTTATGCTATGCAAATTGGGAATTAAGAAAAACAAATACACCACTAAATAGAGTATATCATTACCTCTTGACCAGTAATAATACAAACATGATTTAAATAATAGTATTCCTATAAAAAAATATTCTGAAAGATTGGAAATGTTACAACTAACCCCTTTATTGGGGTAGGTTGTAACACATTGGGGTAGGTTGTAACACATTGCGGGGTTGGTTGTAACAGTGAATAACTTCACAAAGGGCATAGTTTAAACCGCGGCTATGTTGTTTTCTGAAGTCTTAGAGATGGTTACTTTACTCGTCAGCTGAGTCACCAGAGTTACAGTTATGACAAATGTGGAAAAACATTTCCATTTGTGCATTTTTCGTGGCTCCATTTCTTATATTCAGTGCACTGGATCCATATCTCACCACTACGACTGTTGTTGTATTCTTCCAAACACACCAAGTAGTAAAACCGTCCTTCTAAATCTGAACAACTATTGGAGATTGAGTCTGGTATCGATTTATTATCAGACTTCTGAAACTTGATTCTTTTTTAACATGACTCTTTCACGACTTTTTGTTTAGGCTTCAGGAGTGCCTTAAACTCGCCTTTCCTAGCGTCTGCTGTTTTCTTGGCTTCCATCAGTGTATTTTTACTGGCGTATCTGTTAGTGTTTCTGCATATCTTTTCTTTCTACCCTTTGTCACAACTTTTCTAGCACCAGCCTTGGGAAAAGTTTGGACAACCTTCGGCGAAAAAGGCCAATGTTGTTGCAGATGTTAGTTGCCGATCATTTTGACCGGATGTTGATGGTTCTGGATCAATGCCATGTGATGCTGATTGTGAAAAATGCCGAGAAAGTGGTACCCAGCATGTTTTATATAACCTATGATATTATTAAACTTTTGATAAAATAGAAATATTATATCATAGACACGGAGATAAAGAATAAATTTTCTTCCCCAAATTTTGATACGGGTTTTAGAAAAAATATAAAAGTAAAATCATTTTAAAATTCACATTTTTCGAATTTGAACTCTACAACTATTGCCATTAAAATTTACAATTTAGGTTACAATTTATATACGAAAATTCTGGGAAGACAAATTAAAGAAAAGTATATTTGGGACATTTACTGAAAATACTAGTGTGTTTGTCAAATAGTTTTGAAGGTATTTCAATTTAAGAAACGTTATCTTTGAAAAACTAAAGTCGAATACATGCATTCAAAGTTTTCAACTACTCCTATTCAAGCCTCAGAGGGATTTTGTTATCTTGGGGATCTAGGAGATACAGAAGAAAAACAAAAACGTCATTTTTTTTTCTGAACAGCCTGAAATATTTTTTCATTTTATATATAATAAATATAATAAATAAATAAAAAAATATAATAAATAAAATAAAAACCGAACAAACTATGATTTATTGACCCCCAAACGGTACCAGACCCGCTAATCTTATTGCAATATGGAGGGGGCAGGATGTAACATAGTTACAACCTACCCAGTCGTTCTGTTACAACCTGCCTCATGTTGCGCTATGTTGGATTGAAATGTGCCACCGAAGTTAGGCGTGGCCGACATCCGTGGTAATAGGCGTGTTTGCAGAATTATAATGTATATTATAACGTGGTTACAACACAGTAACAATCCTTAATAACTGAAATACACTTACAACAACTTTTAAACAATCATGATTTTTTACTTATCTCGCTTTTAAAACTGCACGTGTTGCGTTTGACAGAATCATATAAAAAATGTTGGTATATGGCAGCACCTACTGGGAATCATTCCACTAAGTTTCGAGATTTTTACGTGATCTAGGAAGGAGTAATCGCAAATGTAACAACCAACCCGTGTTACAACCAGCCCTCGTCTCCCCTACTTGCTGAGTAAACTTATGCAGTGCGATTTTGACTACGTATTGCACTAAGCGACTATAAATATATGCGAACTTTGTTCTTGATATATGTGACATTGAACCTAATTGTATCAGTCTCTTAGGTGTTGTCCACCGGAGTCGTGGATTTTCTTTTTTATTTTCTTTTCAGGTCTGTCTCCTCTAATACGAGGCCGTGGCCACCAGTGAAGTGGCATTTCAGTCCTAACCCTGTTGTCGCGTTATTTTTCATAGGTGTCGTCCACCGGAGTTGTGGACTTTTTATTTTTCAGGTCTGTCTCCTCTACTACGTGGCCATTTTATAATACGAGGCCACCCGCATTTAAAACATTTTGCACCAAACAGGTGCCACGTGTTCAGGGACTCAGGTCCCACTTTTGTATTGCATATATCAGTTAACCCGTGATAATAATCTCCCTTGCCTTCCAGCCACTAATAGTTTCTTTTCTAGCCACTTTTAGCTTTTCCCAGCCCGCGCTCCCCTAGCCCTGCATCACTACGGACGTTCGCCCGTTGCGGGTCTTGCCGCATCTCGCCGCAAGTATGTATGCTAACATCTTCCCTTTCAGGTAACCCAGCATCCCCCACTGTCCTCGGGAAGCCTAGCCCAGGAGGTTGTCGGTAGGTAAGTCAGCCGTCGGGCGCCTCTGGCACCTTCGGTCCTCGTCAACCCATCTTCTCCTTTCAGGTCCTGCGCAGGCTGTCTTCTCCCTTGGTAAGTGGCTCGCCCCGCTTGGTTTTTACTAAGCTTTTTTTCCCTGCTTCTCATTGAGTTCTCCCTTAGGTTTAATTAGTATTAGTACTTTATATTTTTAGCTTAAGTTTTGCTTTTGTTTATTTTCCTTTTGGTTTAGTCTAGTATAGTACCATCAGTCCTAGTTGTAACTATATCCTTAAACTCTTAAGTCCTAGTCATGCACTTGCTCTTGCAAGGCACTCCTCCTGTGCTAATTCCTCCTCCCTGGTTTAACCAGATCTCTGGTGTTCTGTTCCCGGCCCTGGCTATTGCCACTCCTTTCCTCGCCTCCTCTCTCTTCTTCTCTCTAGTTTTAGTTAACCCGGCAGTACGGGTATAAGTCCGGGTTACGACAGCGCCTCTTTAAGTTGCATACTGCCTCTGCATAACTACCGAGGGGTAGAAAGTCGGAATCCACTGCTAAAAACAATTCCTCCTTGGTTAACCACTCCGGTTCTTTTCGGCCTCTTTGGGCGGTCACTGCATTGCAATCTTTTCGTTCGCGCACCGGTTTGGCGCCCCACTTTCTCCTTAGGGAGTAGGGGGCCTGGCCCGGGACGCCCGCGCGGGGTAACCCCCCGCATGGGCGCCCAGGGCCCACTATCTTAGCTGCTCTCTAGGCGTGGTGTGTGTGGTCAAGGGTCCTTAAGATTTCTCCCTGACTTCGGCGTTAGTCTTGCCCTGGGTTCTCGGTCACTTTGGACCAGCGTGCCTCTTCTGGACCTCAGCTGGGTCGTCCATGGACGACTCTCAGCGGTGGGGGTAAAAACCTGAAGGCCGTAGTTGGCAGAACAGGTCCCCACTTAGCTGTCTGACAGTCTCTTACAGTTTCGGTCTTCTTTAAATTCATAAATGGGTATGAATTATGAATTACATGGTCGGTCACCATAGAAGTCCAAAATATGGCACCACATAGAAAGTTTTCTTGCGGATAGTGCAGATATCTTCTGCTTGGTGCTAAAGAGCGTTAACGTGCGATGGACGGGTTCACCGATACTGTTCCTTGTACTGGTAGCGCGATTATAAAAATCGATGCCTTTTAATAGCGAATTGTAAATAACTTTACTGCCCCGACAAGAATCGAACCACAGAACATTGCACCGGCCACCTGACGTTCTATGGTTGAGCTACTGGGACAGGATTGCAAGCTTTTATCGTCGAAGTGAACTTTGCATTCTGCACCCTCTAATGTCAGACTGACTTGCAATTGTCGATCTGACTGACCATCTTCTATTTTTATCTCAGGTTATCCTGCTGATGCCATTCTTATCCTCCAGGTTAGGTGCCTACGCGGTCGTTATTCTCCCGACTTGAAATCTGCGCTCAATATCACAAAGTACACTGACACTGTGCTAGTCGTATTAACCCTTCGTTAGGCGCGTGGACTACGATCGTTGACCAGGTTATTTTAAGTAACATAATTTCTAATAGATGGCGCCTTCAAGCGCTGCCTTCTCAGAGCAGCTTTTCGAAATATATTGTTTTACACAACTAGTATAGTTTCGTTTCTCAACGGATGCGTACGTGTGGTTTATTGCTATAAGAATTTGGTTGGTCTACGTTTGTAGACCACGGGCCTGATTACGTTACGTTTTTATCAAGATTGAATTTTTGTTTCTTCACGTTTTATAATATATAATGTGAGATAATTGACGTTTTTGACATATGTGAGTGTTAAATTTTTTTTCTGATATCAAAGGAAATCATGTCGCAGCCAAAAAGACGCCGTATTGGAAAATCGAGAGATCCGGAAGATTGGATGAGATAGCTTGAAGAATTGTCCTCTGAAGATGACATGGAAGAAAGTGGGGACGAATTAGAAGAGGATCCACCGCGACGAAAATAGGCGTAGATTTAGTAGATCAAATGTGCCAAAGCTATAATGTTGCAAGAATTCTAGACGATGGCCGATGGTAATTTTCTACGACTTATTGAATATCTCTGCAATAAACGCATTTTGTGTTTACAAGGTAAATAACTCTGAAAAAACAACTAAAAGGCGAAAATTTATTGAAGATGTTGCATGAGAATTAATACGGCCACAAATAGAATTTAGATCTACAGTGAAAGAATTACCTGTGGAACTTAGAAGACGTGCAAGTATTAGATCTTCCAAAAGTTCAGCAACCTATAGAAAAACCAAACCGGGGGAATTATGTCGGACGTTGTAGCATATGCCTAAGAAGTCTAAATAAATCTTCCAGACGAGATTGCTGCAAATGCCACCAGTTTGCATGTAAAGAACACATGGCTGACATCTGTGTATGGTGTTTGAATAACTGATATTCCAAAACCTTGTGCAATGGTCCAGAATACTCTATTTCGTTAAATATAAATTATATTTGTATTATCTGTTTATATAATTTTTGCACTCAAAAATTTAATTTTTGTTTACTTTTGTTGTTTTTATTTTAGTTTTGCCTTTGTATGTAAAATAATCATTAAAAAATAAGAATAAATTTTCATTGTTCCTAACAACTGCTAGATACATAATTAAATTTTCTTAAATTCTATTATCACTGCTTAAAATACTTAAAAGAAAGGAATGCAACAGTTTTTATTGAAGAATTTTATTTTTTGTCAATTTTAAACAGTAATAAATCTAGGTCTACGAATGTAGACCACGCGTCTAAACATGTTAGTAATTGCCACGCGCCTGACGAAGGGTTGAGGCCACTTTCAGACCTCCGACATCTTTGCACTAATCTACAGGGTTGATTTGTTCGGGCCCATTGTAAAGAACCTTGCGCTGTAACAGGGAATCGAACCCTGGATCTTCGAACTGGCCAACTGACGCTCTACCTTTGAGCTACTGGGACGAAATTGCAAGCTCTAATTGTCGAAATGGACTCTGCATTCTCCGCCTTCTAATGTCAGGTTGGCAGAAAACTGACAATATGACTGCTATGGTCTACCTTATAAATAACTTTCACAAAATCAATTTCGGACTGTCTGGAAAAAATATATAAACAGCGCCGAAAAGGCAATAGTTTTGATTTAAACACCATTAAATACAACATTTGCTTTCCAAATTTACATAAAATGTTAAACTCTTTAAAACCTGGAAAAGTACCTTTCTTTCTCAAATTTATTTAACTTATACCTATTAATTCGTGATGTGAGAATTCAATTAGCACTAATTCTAAGTTGATTCCCATATGAATGCACCGCGAACGCGACTTAAATAAGTAGAACGCGAAGAAATTACGTTTAAACGATTCAATTAAATGTATTTAAAATATTCATTTTTTTTACATAAGATAAACTTAAAAGAAAAGTTTTTTTCCTTTCTGCAAAAAAGGGGATTTGCCAAATGTTTAAAAAAATCGAGAGAGAATGAAAATGCATCAGTAAACAAAATTGTAAAAAATAAATTTGATAAAATAAATGATGTGATACTGGACTTCGTTTTGCACAGTGTTTTGCTCCACTTCTAGTACAATCAGCAGCATAATACAAAAATAAAATTATGCGTCTTTTTAAAATTTTGTACTCAAGTTACACTTCAAAAATATTTTGAGAAAATTCTTTTAAAAATTCATTTATTCAAGCTGACAACTGATCTATTCCTCTATTCATTTGAATGATTTGGCTTATCAGCGTTTATACATATAATATTTTAATACGTAATACATTTGTCGGGGCCGCAGATCCTCGATGGCGGGGGATAGGTTCGAAAACGGAACCTTTAGATTGCGGATCCCTTATTATGCCGTTAGGCCCAAATTAATTCTTCGAACCCGAGGTAATAATCCGGGATGTCTTTTGTAGCAGAGAGTGACGCAATGCAGCCCGCACACATTGCCCCTCCTGATGAGAACGTAGATAGGATATCTACGGACGAGAACCTCGGTCGAATTTCAGTGAGGAGAGGGTCAGACGGAAAATTGCACATCGCGTCCTCAAGCTGAAACTCAGTCGTGAGCTGAATAGCCGGGAGGCGTGTCGAACCTCATGATGCGGCAGCGTGACGTCAAGTCGCAGTCAACCGTCACCTCCGAGAGTAGCTGCTCTCGTAGGTGACGAGTCAACCAGGAGAGGAAAAAATGTGCGTGTCATCTGTAGTGTTGCCATCTCGTGAGAGGTAAAATCGTTGGATATAGAGAAGGTTGAGTGCTCGTTTATCATCCAGGGCAACCAAATATGAGGGGCCGCAGATCCCCGATGGTGAGGGTTAAATTCGAACTCGGAACCTTTAGATTGCTGATCCCGTATTATGCTTTTAGGCTCAAAAGAATTCTTCGAACCCCAGAGAATAAACCGGGATGCCTTTCGTAACAATGAGTGACGCAATGCAGCCCCCACACATTTATGAAATAGTTCAAATTAACTACCACACTTGTATTTAAACTTATATTGTACATAATTTAACTCTTCTGTACTTAATTAGTATTTAACCATATTTATTAAACATTATTTAACCATATTTAACCATTATTTAACCATATTATTAGTATATAACCTACACCATTTTGCATTGATATCTTTGGTGCTGAGAGAACAAATTTCTCGAACTGCATTGATAGAAGTAGACGTGAAAATTGGGTCCCAAAAAAGTGCACATTAATCGAAAGATTAAATACAAAAGGGAACAGGTACCAAGCAAAGAACAAATGATCAAAGAGAAAACAGCAAAGACACATCACCTTTGAAATCAAAACGAAAGTAATAAATAAAATCGCTCACTGGGCAGATCGCTGGAAGAAGGAAATAAAAACTGCATACTGATGAGATTTAAAATACTGCGATATTAAATCGATTATTGTTTGTTTCTCTTTTGTAGCGGTCTTGATGCATGCTTCATCAACTGTCACAATAAACAGGGTGATTCAGAAAAGATGGGCCAAAATTTACGAGGTGGTAATACACACCAAACCAAGCATTTTTGCATCATAGCTTACCGGATCGGAAATGAAACGTAAAGGCGTTACAGGGCGCTTACTCGTTGAGAAGCGGCCGCTCCGCAAACTTAAAAGCGTCTTTCTGGTTGTTATTTTCTGGTTGAAGAAGAAAACTACGTACGCAAATTCCATCTGGGGAAGTAGAATAACCCTTATGCAAATTTTCGTAACTCCGAATGTACGGCCTTGTCAGTTTGCAGCAGTTCCAACTTTTAAGAGGCCGATCGCCCGATTTTTAGTGTCTTGACTTCTTTTTGAGGGGATATCTCAAGAGTCTCGTCTATGACACTTCCCCCGAATCTGAATAGGAACTCATTGCCAGAATTTCGGTCGTTACTGCCCAAAGTGTGCGACATACCGCATTTGTTAGTGAAAGTTCACCAATTCCTCCTTCGCCGTTGTGAGATGTGTATATTCTGGTTGGCGATCGCTCTTTCGAGCCATTACTGTAATTATTGTTTATTAAATGTCACTTTATAACTTCTAAGTCATTCTTGTGTTTTCGCCTCACCTCATCGGTTTCACCATTAAGCGCCTACTGGCGCCTTTACGCTTAATTTCCTACCCGGTAAGTTATAACGAAAAATGCTTAACTTGGTGTATACTACCACCTCGTAAAGTTTGGTCCATCTTTTATAAATCACCCTGTATTCCCATCTTTCATTGACTAGATAATTTTCATAGATAATTCAACAGCTTGTTCTGCGCACAGCCACATATTTAGTCAAAAGACGATGAGCATTTTGTTTTTTAGCTAAGATTTAAATCTTTAATTATTATTTTATTTACAGAGGTATTTAATGACACTGCAATTGTTCTTTGACTCGTTGGATTTTCTTTCGCGACATAATATCGTATTTTTGAAATAGTCCTTAATGTATTACCTCCTTTGGGTATTCATTCATTGTTCTTTTTCCGGACGTTTTTTCTCTTTATTATCATTAATACTGATTATTTTGCATTAAGAAATACGAATTCCGTGGTTTTTACAGCGTTTATTATTTAAATAAGAGTATTTCTCTTCGAAAGAGCAAAAATGTAGCCTTCCATCCAAAGTTCGTTTACATGTGCCCTTTTAAAAGATACTTTAACTACAGCAAACGATAATTTAGCTTTTACAAAATGAGCTGCTCCAAGAAATTTTATTTAATAAATTTAATATTTGCTATTTTTTGTAATAAAATATAATATATAATATCATATAATAAATAATATTTTTTGCAATAGCAATAAAATCTTTCTAAAAATGTGTGAAACAAAAAATCGAGACAACGAAAGTGTGAGACTTTGTATGTCTTGACATTGCAAACCAATGTCTCGTTGTTTTTCATTTTTCAAAGAATTAACAAAAAAATATAACCTCGCACTATATGCATATGAATTTCAACAATGCCATAATAGTAATTGATATTTAAACACAATAAATTGAACAATATGTTGCCTTAAATTGGCTTAGTTTTCTCCATTTCTGAGGAACTGTAAAAAAAAAACATTCTTTGCAAAAAAAAAAAAACTTTCACTAAAAATACCTTTGTCTGGCTACGATTGGGGAATCATTATTAGGTATTTAATTTAATTATAGCTCTCTTATATTCCAAATCCCCTTTTGATTCTTCGGAGAACAGAATTTGAATTAATAAGATGGGAAAAAAGTTCAGTACAAATAAATTCAATTAAATGTATTTATATACAATCGGTATATCTGTTCTTCGTACGAAATACATAAAGAAACTTAAAATTAATAATTATGGGCAAATTTCTACAGTATTCTAAATGACATTGTTATTCAAAGCATGATATTAAATTATATAATTTAATTCTCATAAAAATAAGTAGAATAATGTTCTCGCTATACAAAAGTATCTTCACAGGCACATCAGTAGAACAAAACATTCTGGTCACGTATGCAAACAAATTTACAAAAAATATAAAAAATAATTTTATTAAAATATTTAATTTAATTCTCCTATAAAGAATAATATCATAATACCTTTTTTCTGTATAAGAATACTTTGTAGCCAAATTGATAAAAATGTCGCAAACAACACACAAAAATTTTCAGAATTTCAGAAATACCTCCTACAAATGAAGGGGAAAAAGGGCTTTTTTATTATTAGGAAGAATTATCATTGCCAGGAATTCCAAAATCGTGAAGAAGATATCAACAATGGAATTTTCCTATGCTTTACTTGGTCGGCAAAACCGTATTAATAAATCATTTCTATAATAATATTTCTGTTAATCTGCAATATTTCTAATAAACAAAATTACATTACAAATTTTTCTGTGAATCATTCTATTTTGATTCGATTGAGGTACTTTAAATAGTCAACATGATCAAAGATAATAAATCTGTTGGTGTTGATGATACTGGTTAAATAATGGTGTATATTATGCGTTTTCACCCTCCTTTTATTACTTAAATTTTTAATAAATCTGAACTTTAAAAATTTTTCTGGTAAATATGAAGATTACGGCAGTGACTCTGTTTCATAAAAAAGGGATATTATGGCCTTAATAAATATAGACCCATTACTGTTCCGATTTTTTCTAAAATTTTAGAAAAATTAGAGAATGTTAGAATTCAAAAATATATTGAGCAAGAAAACCATTTTTTCTTCTAACCAATGTGGATTTAAAAAGGGATTTAATACTGAATCCAGGTTACTTAACATAATAACTTTGTTGTACATTGATAAATATAGAAATAAGAAAGATCAATCACGCACAAAGCATTGATTATGAAACACTTTCCAACTTCAATGCAATTTTATTTAAACATCTCTAAAATACGATACATTCCTCGGTAATATTTTTAAAAGTATCACAGTACTACATTAATTTATTATATTTAAAAACTTAAAACTTCATCGAAAAAAATGAATTTAATTCAAATGACGGTATTGAAATATAAATTGTCTGGTTTAAACTTCTCTAAAATGCGATACATTCCTCGGTAACATTTTTAAAATTATCATAATACTGCAATAGTTTATTATATTTGAAAACTTCATCGAAACCAAATGAACTTTATTCAAATGACGTCATCGAAATATAAATCGCCTAGTTCTCTCTATAAAAGCAGCATATCATTCATTCATAAACATTTTTCCATTCATTTCATTCATCACAAAACTATAATATTTTATTTTATTTAAAAACTTAAAACCATGGTGGTACAAGTAATTTAACTCTATGCTTAAAACTTCATCGAAAAAATCGTCTTCTCTATGTAAAATCAGTGAATGTTTCATTCATATCAGCTATATTGCAGACTCCATGAGCTAAATAATTTTGCGTTAAAGAAATGCAGCAATTCTTATACAACTCATTCTACATCTTTTGGTGTTTACATTCTCCTGAAGTGAAAATTAGGCTTCGTTGTAGAAATAATCAAAGTTTGATAATCATTTAAACTCAAATATATTGTAATTGCGTTATTTTAGTATGTAGATGCACAGAATTTAAGCAAATATAAAGCGGTTTTAGGATGAATACAACACTCGATATGAATTAAAAATAACTTTAAAAATCACGATTTTGAGACAAGATGGATGTCATATTATATTTTGAAGTGGGTCACGTGATCTTTTCATATCATGGTCACATGATCGCTTCATATAAGAGGTGTAATTATTATTTTTATTTTTATTTTAAAAATTACTGAATATATTTTGCTGAAATTTTTTTATATATTTTATGGGATAATTTGAATATTTTCTAAAACTTTCGAAGCATATTGTGAATTTTAAATTCGCTTTAAAAATGTTTGAAAAATTAAGTCCCATAGGGTTCAATGTATTTCATTTTTTCAACCCGGGTTCAATGCAAAACTAATTGGGTGAAATTAGTCATTTATATTCGCATAGGGCCCACAGACCGTCTGAACAACATACTAAACTTTCATTTTGATAAAGTCATTTTTACGGCAGTTATCGTGCTAACGGACAGACAGACAGACAGACAGAATGAACCAAGTCATAAACACTTTTCAACTATGTTGTAAAATGTTAAAAAACTGATGCTATATTTCTGAATGTCTTTGACACTAATGATCGTGAGATTTTATTTAAAAAGTTCTACTCTTACACATTCCGTGGGGCGCGGTAGCCCATTGGTTAGCGCGCTGGAGTTGCACTCGGTAGGCCCGGGTTCGATTCCAGCCACTGCCAAAACTGCCGCCGTGTTCACGCGGAGTACGATCACGTTAAACATGTGGGTCCGTAAGTCCTTCCGAGAGGTTGGGGGTAGGGGAAGGAGAGTACGGTCCCTGTGGATGCCTCCCCCACTGGGTTCCGGTCTAAATTGGGTGGCACTTCCCGGCCGTCCAAACAGTTACCTTACACCTTTCTGGTAGGTCGGACGGTCTGGGTAACAACAACAACATTCCGTGGCTCATGGCTAGTTAAAATCTTACATAATAGAAATCAATTGGCAAATATAAATAACATAAATTCTAATATCAAGACTTTAAGCTCTGGTATCCCTTTGGGTTCAGTTTTTCGGCCTCGTATTTCTCACGTCTATATTCATGATATGTTTAATTTGAATCTTAATGGTCAGTTTAACCTTTCTGCTGATAACAGTGCCTCAATGTATTCTGTAAATGATTATAATAATTTACTACGCAATATAAAGCGTTTAAATATGTGGTTTTAGATATTGTTATGAACGTATCCTCTAGAATCGCTGGTGTATAGTTCAAGTTTCTGGATAATTTACATTTATTCAGGAGCACGAAGTAAACCAGTCTCCATATATAGTACTATGTATAGTCTCCCCATGTAAATTTCTGGAAATCTCCATATCTCAAGGGATAATCGGGAGGGGGGGGGACTCAAGAGATGAGTCCTTTTATAGTCTCTGTAAAAATTTCTGGAAATCTCTATATCATCGGGAAGTCGTCAAATGTCGCCAAATTGAGGATAAATAGCCAAATCTGGCAACCCTGAGTTCAAGACATCCTCACGTCTTGCTGACGTCATGGACTATTTTTTTTTATTTTTCGACTGGCCTTTGAGACAGCGTCTCCTCGCAACAATATTAATTATTACTAAAATTAGTTATTACTAAAACCAATTATATGCTGTTTTTCTTATCAACTAGTAACATACCGTGATACATTAGATATCATTTGCCTACTTGCTCGACACAAAATCCCTGTTTGTGTTCAGTAGTGGATCATGATAAAAGTTGTAGGTACGTTGGATATTGTTTGCAACCTCAATTGGCATCCCATGTGGCTCATAGCCATAGGGTGTGTAAATTGCGTTATGTTTTATTTAATCTCACAGTTATTTTAATAAAGTTTCCTTTGCTTTATCCTAATTCTTGCATGGTATCCTTATTTGGGTAGTAATTATTTTTAAAGTCTGTACCCTATGATTAAAATTCAGTCAAAACTATCAATCGTTTTTGCGTAATAGTAATGATGGCGCTTTTACTGAAGTATGGAAACTCTTTGACATGCAACAATAGAGAGTAGACATTTGTCAACTCTATATTTTCAAATGTATTTATTTTTTATTTAAGAACCCCATTTACTTAAAAATCAATCACAACTATGTTATTCCCAAAGCTTATCATGAACTTTTGCTTAAGAATTTCTTGAGCTTAGCTTTAAATTTTATCTTCTACCTAATGAGCTTAAGTTTAAAATAGCTGTTTCAAGTCTAAATTGAAAGATTATATTTATTCATATATCAATATCGGAAGAATGTTTTCATTATTCTATATGGTACATTTTAAAGAAAAACCTGAGCTACATATTTGAGTACAAATAAAATAATAATGCAGCTTTCAGCTGTTTCAAGAAGATGCTGTTTTCCCTTCGTCTGTGTATTAACCCGAAGTCAAAAAGACGCATGCGATCCATCAAGTCTTTCTGACGTTGGGTTTGCTGAGTCTCTTGCACTGATGAAGGGGATCCATCGTATCCTCGAAACAGCTGTATCCTGCATTATTATTTTATACGCCTTTTACGGCTAAATAATGATAAAAAAACCCAGGATCTAATACTTTTAGTGTTGAATTGTATACTAAAATTTTAAGCTTCTTTTTTGACAAGATGTAAAAATATTTCAAAATATGTTGTGAAATAATTTTACTTAAGCTAACTGTAAATTAATCTTAAGGTAAAACTGTAACTGCCAACCGTAAGAGAAGAAAATGTCAAGTATAAAAAAGGATGAGATGAATGGTTAGGGCAGAAGCAGAGAAAATAGCAGTATGGAAGTGTATATGCACTACCGAATGTTATTGTCGCAGAACATGGTTTTTACTTTATTATGTAAGCCAAGATAGGCATTTTAATTTGATAATAAATATTTATGTTTTTAAAGATGTGTCTTCATATCTGAATAAGCCCCACTCAAAAACGCTACTAAACACCTAATTAATTTAAATATCTCGAAAGTCGGTTTTGACAATTAGCAAAATGGGTCCCCGAAGCAATATAGTACACACATAAAACAAACTTAATCACTTGAAATTAATATTTTATTATGTAAACCAGTGACATGAGGTCCAATCAATAGATTCTTAAAATTCAAAATCAAATGTCGTATTTTCCTACGTCAATAATGTTGCAAAATTTTTCCTTATTTAATTTGAAACAATTTGAATTTTTTGTTTAATTGTTTGAATAATTTTTTGAATTTTTTGAATTTTTTTGTTTGAATAATGAGACAACAGTCGAATTATTAATAGTGCATAAAGCAGCGAAATGTGAGTACAAATAAATAAATAAAGGCATACTACAATGATATTGACATTGAATTAACATGCAACTTGAAATTTGGCGCTTTTGGCGACTTCATTGGTCAAAACAAAACGATCCATTTATACTCACGTACAAAATCTACATCAAAATGTAACATTTAACTACTATTTCGGCAAATAAATGAGAATTGGCGAATTGTTTGGCTTCAAAAGATTCAGAAAGAAAAACATTTAAAAAATTATTTTCTTTATAGACTTAGCAAGATATTTAATGGACTTAGCAAGATATACGGGAATGAAGTTGAAACGCTTGTCATATTGAAGTAGTGATACTAAAAGATATTTTGTATTCCATTTGAAATGTTTACAAATGCGACGATATTGAGTATTTTAAGTTTATGTAATTTTTTGAATAAATTTAATTGCGAAGCGTTCAATATCCCGAAAACGCTCTAAAGTTTGTTTCTTTCGTTTTCTAATGCAACATTACGTAGAAAAAAATTACATATTTAACATTGGAATTCCTGATATGTTAGCGATTTTTTCAAATATTCATTAAAAACTTTTGGGATCTTTTGAACATTATATCTCATTTAAAATCAATATGGTTCCTGTACACACATGCGCACACACACACCTCAGTAACGTTCGATTCAGGGATGCTTCAAACATGATCTTCCATGGAAAACTTGAATTCGAATTCTTGACCCTGTCACAGAACTTCTACTATTCATTAAAAATTGTATGTAGGGAAGGTAATAAAAATGACACACGATTGTGCTATAATGGCGCTGTTCTGCGAAATAGCAGCTCATTTTTGCCAAATTAACATGCGTGAAATTTTGAACAACCCAGCACCAGTACATTTTCTTTTCATACGCACTATACTTATTTCAAATACTGCGGCTGTATTTAGCATAGTTTTCTGGATCCACTAATAATACACATTCTAATTCAATTTGTGAGTTAACAGAATCATTTTACATATAGAATATAATATTATTATATTATCGACACATATGAACCGTACACAAAAGTATTTAACATTTAATTTTTTACAATGTTGTTATGAATATGTAAAAAGTTTGCTTCTGTTGAAATAATAGTGGACCTGTGCTTCTATTAAAGGCTTTTACTGTTTTCAAAGGGAAAACACCTTCACAGGTAGCGATGCTTATTACATGAAACTAGGGTTGCCATATTAAATTTATTTTCAAAAGTAGTGTTGCCGTTTGAATTTCGTGGAGAGGTTGCCATACTTGGCGATTTCTCGTCAACTTGGCGACCCTTCAAATGTACTAGAACTTTCTTAAAATATTGAATATTCTTGGAGATACGAGCTCCTTCTGGAAGTTTCTGCGGGGGGGGGGGGGGTATATGAAAGGAGTCACCTCGCAGTTGGATAACCAGTTCCCGTTATACGAGCCGAATTGCATTGTGAGATACATCAGTGTTTTGAGAATAATAGTGTCCGCTATTTTGTGAATTAACTGACCATTTAATTGCTATTTTATTGTATCTGACAGTTGTTTAGAAATCTTGTAAGATAGTTATCGAGCTGTTCACCGTATGTTGTTCGTGTTTACGCTCAATAGTCCTTTTTAAATAAAAGTGTTAGTTATCCAGAAATTTGGACTCATTCATGTATCCTGAGAATTCATCCACAATTTCAGAGAACACGTCGTAACAAATTTGTATTAGGAGTGGGGTTTCTGGAAATTTGACAAATTATGGCTTCCTCAACGAGAAAAACGGTGGAGAAACAGTTAAGCAAGATGATGAAATTGATAAAAGTCGAACACGAGTCTGTGAAAGCTGGACGAAAAGGAGGAAAGAAATGAAAGTTAGACAAGACGAGATTAAAGAATCGATGAAAACTGGAAAAGAAGCGATGAAGAAGGTGAAAGCTGGTACCGGTCAAGAAACGATGAAACTAACGATGACACAAGATGTTGAAGCTCGACAAGACGCGATGAAAGGCGAAATAATGAAACAAGAGATTAGGGCCGAATAAGAAACAATGAGATGAAACTAGAGAAAATATGAAATGAAACTTAAAGTGAAAGAAATAATAGTAGGACAAGAAGTGATGAAATAAGAAATGAAAGAAGAGATTAAAGCCATAAAATGAGACATTTAAGGAGATATGAAAGTGAAACAAGCAAAGATGAAGGAATAAATTAAATCCCAAATGAAAAAAATATCAAAATTATACAAACGGAGATAAAAACCGGACAGGAAAAGATGGAAAAAGAAATTCAAGCTATACAAGCAGTAATAAAACCTAGACAAAAGTTATTAAAGAAGAGGTGAATGAGAAGATGAGAGCAGTATAAGAGGGTTTTCAGCAAACATTCCGTGGCATGAATGATTCTTGTAACAAGCCTAAAAAAATATTACTGGCTGCCAAGCGGAAATTGTCAATCGCCAGCCCAGATTTTTGCATTCCAGCGTCATATAAAGTAAAACCATCTACGTATGACGAACAGAGCATTTAGATGAAATTTTCTGTCGCAATTCTACATTATCGCAAAAGCAAACAAATGGGACGAAGAGACAAAAGCCTGCCAGCTCGCTGCTTTCGTTCGAGGTCCTGCTGCTGATGTTCCGGGGCACAGACGCTCATGACAGAAAGCGACTGGAATTCGTAGCACAGGCGAATGCCCTAGAACCCCGCTATGGGGAGAATATAATTTGAAAAAGACAAACAGAGTTCACTTAAATTTATTCTGGAGATAATCTACATGAGATGGAGTCGGATATCAAAAGCCTTTCGCAGCTATCCATTGTAGATATTATAGGAATTTAGTCTTGCAGCTCAGTATTTTAAAGATGCCAGTCGTGACCCAGAAATTTAGCACGCTGTTCTTATGGCTGAATGCAAGGATCTGATAGTTGCACTGTCCCTAGCCAGCAAGTTTAAAGCCGCTCGAGAAGCATTTGGCGGATTTCATCGATCCATCGTACCTGGCGCGAATGTGACTCATAGAATCTGAGATGCTACATACCATGAAAGAAATAAAGACTATGCTGCAAAGACAAAGTAAAGATATATTCAAGCGGTCACCTGGCTTGTTTGCGAAAGAAACAATGTGCTGGACCTGCGGAGAAAGAGGAGAAAGTGTCCATTATTTGAGCAAGAGAATAATAGGGCACCCCCTTCGGAAATGCCACAAGAAAACTAATCAGCGGCCATCTTGAAGTGGCGGAGATTGCCATATGAAGATATAATAGATATGACTGATAGAACAGATGAGAATATGACTGATCAGAATATGAAAGGCTGCGCATTATGAAGGAAATAAAAGCTTGCTTCCGGCACAAAGTAACGAGAAGTTTAAACGGACATCCAGATATGCAGAGAAAGAGGACTTAAGAGGAGAAACTGCCTATTCTTTAAGCAAGATAATAAAGGGACGATCTGTTCAGAAAATGGGACATTTATAACTTTTAGATTTCATCATTATGCGGAGGATATAATGGACTTTACGTTATGGGTCTTACAAGCAACATCGGATGTTACATGCTTGTAGACGCAGATGCAAATGTGATTATTATTACAAGTGACATAACTTGCCGAATTAATGGCCAACTTCTCATCGTCAGTCTCTTTGGGAACAGTTATCGGAGGATTACTGTGGAAATTACTATTTCTGTCGGAGTGAGAGATTATCATCATGTTGCTTATGCTGCCGACATTTATGACCCATGTATGGACTTTTCCCATATTGTCCTATGTATTGTTCAGACTTGACTTTTTAAAAGAACGCGAATTAGACCTGGATTTCAAAGACACGAATTATGAACAAACACCGAAGATATCCCTTTATCTGGAAAAGATAATAATATATAATAATAATAAATCAAAGCGTCTTACGACTATGACATTCAGTACGCAGTACTTCAGGACACGAATAGGTGCATTTCGACCTTACTTTTTTTTTTAAATTTAGAACAAGTTAGTTAGTTATTTTATGCTTAACGAATTACAACGATATTGGACGATATTCACGCAAATCGATCCTTTAGTAACCTAAAATATGTTTTCCCAAAATTTTCATCTTGACGCCATTAAAAAGATCGAAAAATTCACATGTTATTCAAAATCGAAATCATTAAGCTGCTATCATATCGATTTTGTAATTCTATTCAATTGTTTAGAAATTTCATTTTAAACCAGCTATTTCAAATACATCGACTTTTGGATCCCCAGTTTCACTATCTCCGCATTAATTATCTTAAACGCATATGTCAAAATTATCACTATCGTGAAGTATTTGTAAATAATATTATTAATAATTTTAAATATACCACTTAGTAATTTTACATTTGCATTATTTATCATTGATTGGATAAATTATTTTTGTGAGTTTCACCCGTCCTTATCACTTAGCCTTCTACACGGCCTGAGTCTGATACTGTTTACTATTTTTGAAAGACTACTGTCCACTTGTCCTGAGTCCTATACTGGTTACTATTTTTGAAAGTCTCCATTCAAATAAATTTTTTGTATACGTTTAATAGTATATTCATTCCGGTGTCCACTTGCTTTAGCGAAGAGATGTAGAGTGCTCTGTCATATGTTCACCTGCAAATATTTCAACTCGCAAGTGGCGGTTGTGCCTGAAGGTTTGTATCTCTGTTTTTTGTATTTCTGGTTTTTAATTCATTTGGTATTTATTATTTCTCCTTCCACTAGCCAGTAGACAATTCCAATGGTGTCCATAGTCAAATACTATAGCCATTGTCTGAAACTGGCTATTCCATCGGTTTTAATTGGAATTGTATGGCTGTCCTGACGAGAATGCAATTACGAACTAACTGCCATTTTTTATGTAGTTTCAACTGCTTGTTCTCCATGTATTGATCTTTAATCTTGAGCTAATTACTATTGCATTTTCTCATTTTTGCCGTGTTTACTGTTTCATTTGATATGTTTATATTTATTTTTATATAGTTTTAACTGGTTGTTCTCCATGTATTGATCTTTAATCTTGGAGCGCTAATTACTATTGCATTTTCTCATTTTTGCCGTGTTTACTTTTCCACTTGATAGGTTTATATTTATTTATATATACCTATTTAATAGTGATTTTTGTATACTAATAATGCCTTCATCCACATACCATTATTGTGATAAGTTACCTAATATTTTTAATCCTTAGTCTTTGTCTGTAGCTACTTATTTGTAACAGATATGCTAGGAAAGGTTCTTTTGTACTTACCGTAGTTTGCATAGTTTTTGATTAAAAAAATTTCATTTTTTATTATATATATATATATATATATATATATATATATATATATAATATAACAGACTTATATACTTGTTTTCGCAATATAACAGACCTTTTGTCGAGGTCGAAACGTAAGGGATAAGGAACCCCTTTTTGTGTCTTAGAAAAGTCATATTTTGGGCTGATTAGGAGGAGAGTCATATTTGCGGTTTGATTGTATATTGTTCCTGTTTATTTTATGCTTGTGAATAAATGTAAGTTATCCAGAAACTTGGTCGTGTTCTTGTATCCTGCATATACACCCACGATTCTAAAGAATACGTTCGTAATAATACATATTCATATCATATTACATAAACAATGCCGTTTCAATAAAAATTGCATTTTCACAATCATCCAGTAAATAAATTTCGTTTCACAAAGACTTGCATCGCATTTTTTTAAAAATAGTAATAACTTAGTTTATCATTCAACAATAGAACGAATCAATTAAATTGCGCTTATTGTTTAATTGCGAGGTCACTGTACGTAAATACATAAACTGTTTATTATCTGTATTTCATCCATTACTTCTATTCAAAGTAATTAGTTTCCATTACAGCAAGGTTCCAAAACGAAAATGAGAGTGTTAGAAAACCAATTACCAGGTAATTTAGCATTTAAATAGCAGCGGTGATCACAGCATATTGCGTTCTACCGATGCAGGCAAAGTACACCAGCCATAACTGCAATTAACGTCGTATGTTGAACTTTAATCCAATTCCTCCAGTAAATCAGTTTCTGGAAATGAGTTAATTATTGCTTTTATGCACGGATATGTACGTGATAACGGAAATTGTTTTACAGATGTGCTCAGAGTAATACACATTAACGCCGTTTGTATTAGAACCTTTGTTAAATGACGTTGAAGTTTTAGTCCGCAAGACTGAAATAGTATGATGTGTCCAACACGTGATTTACAATAAAAATAAATAAGGAGAGACAAATAAGAATTTTACAAAGAAGTTTTTTATACGCTGGCAAAAATATGAAAAATAAAACACAATCAAATATACATCAACTACGTAAATGACGGTGAAATTTTGTGAAATTAAACACAATTTAATAAATTATTAAAGAAATAAAGGGACAATAAATTTGAGTCTGGAGAGAAAGTAATGTACTGCTCTCATTTTTTTAATCAAAGGCTTTTCCTTTGGTTTGTTTGCCATAAAAATAAATAGATTTTTGTTAGTTGTCAATTGCAATAATCGTGCCAAATTCTATACACCATTTTAAACACTTGCCAACGTAGTTGGAAAGTGTTTATGACTTTGTTCATTCTGTCTGTCTGTCCTTTTGTCCGTTCGCACTATAACTGCCGTAAAAATGATTTATCAAAATGAAATTTTAGTATGTTATTGAGACAGTCTGCAGGACATATGGGAATGTAAATGAATAATATCACCCAATTAGTTTTGGATAGAAGCCGGGATGAAAAAATAAAATACATTGAACCCTATGGAACCTAATTTTTCAAACATTTTTTATGCGAAGTTAAAATTCACAAATTGCTTCGAAAATTTTAGGAAATATTCAAATTATCCCATAAAATATATAAAAAAATATCAGCAAAGTATGTTTGGTAGTTTTTTAAATAAAAATAAAAATAATAATTACTCCCATATAATATGAAGAGATCACATGACCCACTTCAAAATAAAATGTAGCATCCATCTTTTTTCCCAGAGTAAAAATCGTGATTTTAAAGTTCTTTTAAATTTATATTTAGTGTTGCATCCGTCCTAAAACGGCTTTATTTTTGCGTATTTTCTGCGCATCTATATTTTGCGCCAACAATGTTATGTTTTTGAGTTAATGCAAACAAGTGATTGTAAGATGAGTTGTATAAGAATTGCTGAATTTTTTTCAAGCAAAAGTATTGAACTCTAGAGTCTGGAATAAGAGTGTATGAATAAAATTTTCATTGCTTTTACATAGGGAGCCAGACGATTTACATTCCGATGATGTCATTTGAATAAAGTCCATTTGTTTCGATAAAGTTTTAAGTTTCAAGTAAAATAAATTACTGTAGTTCTGCGATAAATAAAAAAAATACCACCGCTGAATGTATCGTATTTTAGAGATGCGATACATTCAGCGGATTGCATTTCGATTTGAAAGTGTTTCACAATCAATGCGTTATGATATTTCTTGTTATACACTGAAATTATTCTAGATATATCATATCTACACACAAAATGACAAGCATCATCGATGAAAATAGAACTTATTAATGTTCTGGTATATTCCAAATATGAAGGTCCATTACAATCGACGACTATAACATTTAAATCTTATAACAATACAATTTCTTGACACTTATATGTTGCAGAGAAAATAAAATTAAACTTTAACATGTTGATATTGTTTTCAAATTACTCTGTGTAACTGCAAATATCGCACAGCATTCAGGAATCAGCATCCAAATACACATTATATATATGCAGAAAAACATTCATGCGCTGAAACATGATTAATCATCTCTGCATTACATGAAGAATACAAAAGTACACGAAGAATACAAAAGTAAGTTTCTCGAAGATTTTACCGTTTAAAGTAAATGCCTAAAAAGAAAAATCTTCGTTTGAAACTCAAATTAAATCAAGCTAACTTATATCCACGGTCTCTTTATTTTAATTCAATTTAAATCACTTTTTTAATTCAATTTTCGTTCTCATTTGGTAACTGGACTCATTTCCAAAGGTGGCGTACAGAAAATACGAAAAAGCAAAAATATCTCAAGAACGGCTAGTTCTAGCGTAATGAGGTTGGTGTTATTCTTTTCTTCGTTAAAATTTACGTATACAACAAGCATTTAATGGATATATTTGGCCATACGTAGTTTTTTATTTTAGATTTTGATGATTTTTGCGGGCTATTTTGCAAACGAAGGCAGGTTATTTTTTTCCAAATCGTACCAAAATCTAGTCAGCACCAGGGTAACCCACAAGCGACTTATATACCGAATTTTGTGAAATTCGGTCCATTAGTTTTTCAGCTAGAGTGGAGGATGCAGGAAATTTTTGCGGGCCATTTCGCAAAAAAGGCGGGTTCTTTTATCCCGAATCGTACCAAAAACTAATCGGCACCAGGGTCACACCCAAGTGACTCACCTACCAAAATTTATGAAATTCGATTCATTAGTTTTTGAGTTAGAGTGGGTACATGCATTGCGCAGACAGGCAGACAGACAGACACACAGACGTCACGCTGAAAATAGTTTTTTCGTATTCTAGAGCTCTCGAAACGTGTAGATCAGTCGAAAACTCGAGTTGCGATTTTCGGTATGATTCCAATACTTTCCCTATACATTACCATGTATTCCAGGGAAAGTAAAATATAATAAACGATTTCTAGTGTAACAACAGGTTTCGTCTTCAAAGTGTAAAAACAATGCAACCGCTCTCATAAAAGTTTACAGAGATATACAACTACTCGAATAATGGTACCTTGGTGGGATAATTCTGTCTTTGCAGCCTGAAGAAAATCGGCGGTATTTTGCCTTCGAAACCAGTTGATACTGTTACTACTTTGATCTTAGTTAATGACTTGTGCAGTACTCCATTTTTGTCTGCGGTCTGGCAAAATGTCCTGTACCACCCCCCACCCCCATTCTTTCTTCCTTCTGTTCCTTTGGGGTTCTTAAGTGTTGTTTTAACCTTTTTCTCGTCTTTATGGGTCTCATTTATTCTTGTTGACTTGATTCGTCTTGTCGGGATATTCTTGTTGTGTTTTGGCGCACGCCAGTCTTGTGTCTCACTTGTCGTTTCGGATTGGCTGGAAGATTCTTCATGATGCTTTCTGATTTGCTTGCTTTTAATCCAGGTCTTGAGTATATAGCGAGGAAGTGAAATTCCCAAATTGACAGTGTATACCCCTGTATATAAGTATATAAACCCTATATATAACTATATAATATAGAAGTATATAAGTATATCGCCCATTTCTCTTTTGGACTTCGAGTTTGTTTGTTCTCTTGCAGTGCCGAAGGTGACCCAGCGTATTCTCGAAACAGCTGTATGTTGGTGCTTTTATACAATGCTCAAGTTTTTCTTATTCTTCGTACAAAAGGTATTGTCCTTATTGAGTTACTTTGATTTATTCTGTGTTTGTAATGAAATGTTAAATGTTTAAATAATGGTCATAGATTTAAAGAGAAAAATGCAAATGGTCATATCATCTAAACAAAGTCATTTTACTAAAAATGTAAGACATGCATTGTTGAGTTCTTTACCCTGTTCTCTACATAGTTTGTTCCTTAGGGTATCAATTCTGATCTTTAAAAGTGTCGCAAACCAAACTCGAACTGAAAAATAACAAGTAATCTACTTTTAACAGTAAAGGATGCACAGACAAATTATAAGAGGACAAAACATAGTTTATTACTCTCCTTATATACATAGTATAAGGAAAGTATTGTGACGGGGTCGAAAATTCGAATTCGAGTTTTCGACGGGAGATCACGTTTCAAGCATTCCTGATCACGAATCGAGCATTTTTGAGGTGATGTCTCTGTTTGTGTGTGTGTGAGTGAGTCTGTGGCGAAGATATCTCACGAATAAAAGGGGCAATTCGAATGAAATTTGGTACACAAATTACAATCCATGAATACTGGAAGCCTATTGTTTTTAAATATAATGGAATGTTCAGAACCCCCCTTAAATTTTCAAGTGAAATTTTGAAAAAATTATCAAAAACCAAAACCTTTAATAACTTTTTCTTACTATGAAATACATTTCTCATATAATGTTTCCTTAAAAACGATTGACATACTTTAGAACGCTAGCATGAACCGTTTTCGAGATTTCAAACAAATTTATCAAAAAATCCCATAAATTAAAAAAAACAAGAAAGATCAATCATGCTTAAAGCATTGATTATGAAACACTTTCCAACTTCAATGCAATTTTAATTAAAAAAGTCGAAAATGCAATACATTCCTCGGTAATATTTTAAAACTTATCAGAATACTACATTGATTTATTATATTTGAAAACTTAAACCTTCATTGAAAAAAATGAACTTCATTCAAATGACGGCATTGAAATATAAATTGCCTGGTTTAAATATCTCTAAAATGCAATACATTCCACGGTGATATTTTTAAAACTATCATAATACTACGATAATTTATTATATTTGAAAACTTCATCGAAACAACTGAAATTCAAATGACGTCATAGAAAAAATAACACGCCTGGATCTCTCTATAAAAGCAGGATTTCATTCATAACTTTCTCCATTTCATTCATCACAATACTATAATAATTTATTTTATTTAAAAATTAAGACCATGGAGCTACAATTCATAAACTTTATGCTTAAAACTTCATCGAAAAAAATCGTCCTTCTGTTTATAAAATCAATGAATATTTCATTCATATCAGCCATGCAGACTCCATGGACTGAATTATTTTGTGTTAAAGAAATACAGTAATTCTCATACAACTCATTCTACATATTTTGCTGTTTACATTTTACATAGGTGAAAAATAGGCTTAGTTGTAGAAATAATCAAATTTGAATGAGAATTTAAACTCAAATATATTGTCATTGAGTTGTTTTACTATGTAGATGTACAGAATTTAAGCAAAAATAAAGTAGTTTTAGGACGGATGCAACACTCAATATGAATTAAAAAGAACTTTAAAAAATCATGATTTTGAAACAAGATGGATGCCATATATCATTTTGAAGTGGGTCATGTGATCGTTTCATATCATGGTCACGTGATCGTTTCATATAAGATGTGTAATTATTATTTTAATTTTTATTTAAAAAACTACTGAATATATTTCGCTGAATTTTTTTTTATATATTTTATGGAACAATTTGACTATTACCTAAAATTTTCGAAGCAATTTGTGAATTTTAAATCCGCTTAAAAAATGTTTGAAAAATTAGGTCCCATAGGGCTCAATGTATTTCATTTTTTCAACCCGGGTTCAATCCAAAACTAATTGGGGGATATTATTCATTTGTATTCCTATAGGTCCTACAGACTGTCTGAACAACATACTAAAATTTCATTTTGATTAAGTCATTTTTACGGCAGTTATCGTGCTAACGGACAGACAGACAGAATGAACAAAGTTATAAACACTTTTCAACTTTGTTGTAAAGTGTTAAAAAGGAACTGTTGAGAAACATGTTCACTTTCATATGTAATATCATGCGATAAATTGGGTGACATCAAACTCGTGGATCTAGCTCGTTCCATCCATGAGAAAAGATTCTTTGAGTAATACTTTTGTATTTGAACGCCAATAGTCATTTATATGCTTTAAGAATAACTTATTTCTTCGTCCATAACGCTTGGCGAGATTTTGGTGAGGAATTTGGCGGAATGTCGCCAACTTGACGACTTTTTTAATGTTGCCAAATGAACGAAAATCTCGCCAAATGGATAAAAATGACGCTAAAGCAATGAAAATGATGACTCATTGACGGAAATTCACTATCTTGGAAAGAACACACTTATCTATTGTTAATAATAACCTACATTATTTTACTGTAAAAGTAGCAAATTCATTGCATTATATAAGGAAAGCCGTGTGCAGTCCACGTCAGATTTTTCACTAAACATGCAGACTTCTCTTTCGACATAAAGAACTAAATTAGGTATAGGTAGGGCTTCTACCATGAACAGTTGCCTAAACCTGTAAAGTACTTCTCTGTTCGAAGTTATAAGTACTTTTTAACTACTTCAATATCTAAGTGACACATACTGTCATTTTACCAAACGATCACAATTCGACGGAAGAATCACGACACTTAACATATTAACTATTTTATTCACAGCTCTCTCGCTGGAACTCAAACTTAAATGACATTACAAACAAATCTACTGTATACACTATTTATACAGCTAACCACACATGATTTTTAACGGGGACATTTCTGATCTCATTCGAACCCAACTCATTACTGGATTTCACAGACTTTAAAACTAATGGATGAGATAACTTACCAAAGGACGACGATGAACACTCCTGTTATTCACCGGACACGGTTATTTCGTAGCATAGCGTTCCTTAGCCGAATATGCCAAACCCTATTTTTCCTATCTCTTGCCAAATATCTCCTTTCCTTCTCTGCCGAAACTCAAAGTCCGCCGTATAAACAGATCTGGCCAAGCACGATAGTGGGCTTCTTTTACACAGAATTTCAAAGATTGTATAAAGAATTCCAACAGACTGCACATAAATGAACACTAGACTTTTGGTGGTAAGGTCCATACCTAAATCTTTCGACTTCACAAATTCACGTGCAACCCATAATAAATCTGATTATTACTTTGAATAGACCTTTCGACTTTTCGATCCGAATTCCTTATTTTTCTGCAATTATCATCGTCGACCGATTTACTTCCGACCGATAACTTCCTTGAACGATAAGAAAGGGCAAATGCGGCGTGTATGGGGCCCTCTTCAAAGACCAATCCCCCTCAGGGGTTCACTTCTTTAGTGAATACGGGTGTTGCAATCCCGAGGTACCTTAGCAAGGCTTTTATTTCCTTTTTTCTTACTCTCTCTTTCTTTTTCCTTCCTATTTTTTGTCTATCCTCCTTTCCCCTTCTTTTTGTTTTGTTCTCCTTTTGTGTTTCTTGTCCCTCTGAGCTGCTGGTGTCATCAATGCCGAGCCCTTAGTAAACATCACATCTGCTCTATGGGCCCTAGTACCACTCTTCGGCCTCTGCCGTAAGGTACACCGTTTGGGCTCGGGAATGGGTTCATGTGGGTGTGATGCGAAAGGGGTAGAGCTGCGTGCATTAGTAGTTTTGCTTTTAAGAAACGTTTGCAGTAAACGGTTCCAGAGGTGAGTCCCTTGGTTGCGTTGGTTAGATGGTGGAGAGTGTTTCATATCGAGAAATCCCCCATGGATCTTTGTTGGTCCTTGGGCCCTGTGCACCAGGTGCACGTTATGGCCCGCTCTCCATCATCTAGCTTTGCGAATGACTCCGGCGGTTACACTTGGCACGTTAGAAAAGTGTGGGGAGACGGAACCTGGCGGGGGCTCCGATCGATCTGGAAGTAAACCGTGGTTTTTTTATAAGTGGTTACAAGCATGGAGAATTTGAGATTGCTTTCTGTCTCAGATTCTTCATGCTCTTTTTCAGATGAGAACAATGCTGTTCTGCCTAATATATCACGCATGGATTGGGCTGAGAGGGTTGAGATTACTGAATCCTCAAAGCCAAAAGATGTGACTCCCAGAGGCATGGGACAAAGTGGTGTAACATCAGGTAATGCCTCAAAAGCTAGATATTTTATCATAAAGAAGTCTGAAGGAACTTTTGAAAATTGTTCACCTTTTTTGATTCAAAAAAGTATAGCTGCGTATGTAGGTGATGTAAAAAATGTTAAAAAACTAAGATCCGGTGACCTTTTGGTCCAAGTTACCACAAATGCTCAAGCTACAAACATAATGAAAATGACCCATATTGGAAGTTTCAAGATCACAGTAAACTTACATATGTCACTTAATTATTCTAGAGGCGTAATTTCCGAATCAGATCTAATTTATGACAGTGAGGAAGAAATTTTGAACAATTTAATTGACCAAAATGTGTGCGCTGTAAGACGTATCAACATTCGTAGAGAAGGGAAAGTCTTACCAACTAAACACCTCATACTTACCTTTAACTCGCCAGATTTACCAAAAACCATTAAAGCAGCCTATCTGATGTGCAAAGTCCGTCCTTTTGTACCAAATCCATTAAGGTGCTTTAAGTGCCAAAGATTTGGACATTCCAAAAATTCATGCAAAGGGAAATATGAAACATGTGCCCGGTGTGCTGAGCCCGGACATGAATCTGAAAATTGTTCCAAAAAATTTCTGTGTGTTAATTGTAATGGCGAACACCCATCATATGCTCGATCATGCCCGAAATGGAAGATCGAAAAGGAAATACAAACTGTTAAAATCAATAATAATATTTCTTTCCCTGAAGCACGTAAAATAGTAACAGCACGTACACCTGAAGGTGTATCCTATGCCACAGTAGCCACTAAATCCTCAACTTCAGTTGCCACGCAATGTGAGAAAAGATCCATTGCTACACAAACCGAACCTATCTTTGTGCCCGAAGACAGTCCAAATCCTACTAGCCCATCAAGTACTCAATTTAAACCTAAATCTGCCATACCCTTAGCAACTTTTAGACCAGAGTTTTCTCAGCCAAATAAACCAAGTACCAGTCGGGATACTGAAACATATACCACAATAAACAAAAAAAAATCCAACCAAAAATCTAAATTAAAAAATGAAAAAGATGAACTTGCACATAGAAAATCATTAAAAAGATTAGATTCAAAAAATGATACCAATATTGATGATGCAGTACAACTATGTGTTTCGGAAGACGAAACAATGTTGACGGATGTGTTGCCACCTTCATCCAATAGGTCCAGGGTGAACAGTTCTCGTTCACCAAAAAAGAAAAAACCTACATAATGGGTTCTTTAGTTTCTTGGAACTGCCGTGGTTTGCAGACCAAGTTGTTTGAGGTTAAATCATTAATTAATACTTATCATCCCATTTGTGTCTGTCTTCAAGAAACATTTTTAAAAGTTAACAATAGTATAAATTTTAAACATTTTACTTGCATTCGCAAAGATTTTGATCAAAACAGTAGGGTTTCTGGGGGAGTAGCTTTGCTAATTTCCCATAACTATCCTACCTCCAATGTACAACTTACCACTAACTTACAAGCTGTTGCTGCTCGTATCCATATTAAGACATTGATTACAATATGCTGTATATATATTCCACCAAATGATAAGATTGATCGCAAGGAACTTGATGATTTGATTGGTCAACTACCTCCGCCATTCGTAATATTGGGTGACTTTAATGGTCACAACCCTCTTTGGGGTAGTTGTGACATGAATCACAGAGGACAGCAAATTGAACAGTGTATTAGTGATCACAGCCTGTGCCTATTAAATAGCAATGAACATACCTACTTTCATCAACCAAGCAAGACATTCCACACTATCGATCTTGCTTTCTGTTCCCCGTCAGTCCTTCCATACTGGTCCTTTTTAGTCGACAAAGATCTACACAATAGCGACCATTTTCCCATTGTTCTCTTTAACAGTCAAATCAGATCACCTGTGAAACCATCGCGATATATCTTTTCGAAAGCTGATTGGTTAACATTTACTTCCCTAGCTGTGATAGCTGATGACGCAGTTCAGAGCTGTGACATTGATACAGCTGTAAACAATATTACAAATCTCTTGATTAACGCTGCTGATAATACAATCCCTAAGAATTCTGGAAAAACATCTAAGTATCACTTTCCTTGGTGGAATGAAGAATGTCGCGAGGCATACAAAAAACAAAAGAAAGCCTGGGCCAAATTTCGAAGGTATCCTACGACTGATAATCTTACTGCATTTAAATATACAAAAGCTGTTGCTCGTAGGATACGCAGACAAAGACAAAGAGAGTCATGGGAGGAGTATGTCAGTGGACTAAACTGTTCCATTTCCAGCAAGAAAGTATGGGAAAAGGTCAAAAAGTGTTCAGGTGTCTATAATGACCACCTTATATCTGTTATAAATAGTAATGGCTCAATTATTAGCTCTCCCGCAGAAATAGCAAATGAAATAGCCAAAGCCTTTGCAGATGTTTCAAACTCAGCAAGTTATTCAGAACCATTCCTGTCACATAAAATCAGATCAGAAAAGAAACCAATTGTCTTCTCACAAGCCAAACACTTGCCATACAATTCTCCGTTTACAAAGTTTGAACTTCTTACAGCATTGTCACAGACTCAGGGAACCAGCAGTGGGCCAGATGGTGTCCATTATACTATGCTGAAACACCTTTCTCACGAGTCTTTATTGAACCTTTTATATCTGTACAACAGGATTTATATGGAACATAAGTTTCCGACATCCTGGCAAAGAGCAATCACCATACCCATTTTAAAACCAGGAAAAGACCCCAAAAGTCCTTCAAGTTACCGACCCATTGCTTTGACAAGCTGTATTTGCAAAATTATGGAAAAAATGGTAAATGCCCGACTTGTTTATTTCCTTGAAACAAATAAACTTTTATCTCCACATCAAAGTGGTTTTAGACGAGGAAGATCTACCTCTGACAATATTATTGCTCTGGAATCCCAGATCAGGACTGCCTACCTTAGGCGAAATCATTTAGTGTCAATATTTTTTGATATTGACAAAGCCTATGATCGCACATGGCGCTATGGTATTATTAAGGACCTTTTTGATTTTAATTTAAAAGGAAATCTTCCCATTTTTATACAAAACTTTTTAGCACATAGGACATTCAAAGTTCGTATTGGTACTGTTCTTTCAAATCCTCACGTACAAGAGGAGGGAGTGCCACAAGGAAGTGTATTGAGTGTGACTCTATTTTCCATAAAAATCAACAGTATTTTAAATCATCTACCACCATCAGTTCATAAAAGCCTATATGTGGATGATTTGCAAGTTTCATACCAAGCACATGATATGCGCACTGTTGAAAGACAGTGTCAAACTGCAGTAAATGGCATTCTGCATTGGGCTAATCTAAATGGATTCAGGTTTTCAATCCAAAAGACTTGTTGCGTTCACTTCACCAGAAAACGAGGTCTACACTTACCTCCAGAGATTTTCATGGAGAATGCTAAAATTGCTGTTGTGGATGAAGTGAAATTTCTTGGAGTCTGGTTCGATAGAAAACTTACCTTCCTACCCCATGTTCAGAAATTGAGAAAGAAATGTGAGAGAGCCATGAACATTTTAAAAGTTCTGTCAAATACGAAATGGGGTGCAGATACAACTTCAATGCTACGTATATATAGGGCCATTATTCGTTCCAAGATTGATTATGGATGCAATGTTTATGGGAGTGCACGAACATCTGTTCTTCAGAAACTGGACACAATACATAATAAGGCATTACGTGTATGTTCAGGTGCCTTTAGAACATCTCCTGTTCAAAGCTTATATGTGTACTGCAATGAGCCACCTCTAGAATTCAGGCGTGAACAGTTGATGCTGAATTACTACTATCGGGTCATGTCCTTACAGAACCACCCTCTGCAACGACTAATACTAGATGAGCATTATGATCGACTCTACGACCACAGACCCTCATGCATTCCTTCTTTTGGCAAGCGGATACGAAATATATTATCAATAACCCCACAAGTAGATGTAAATATAAGGAAAACAAAGTGTTTTGAAACACCTCCATGGCATGTTCCAGATTTTAAATATCTGAACCCATTTAGTAATTTTACTAAGGGAAACACAGTTCAGACTATTTATCTGCAACTGTTTGCTGAACATAGAAATCTCTACAACGGGTTTACTCCTATTTTCACAAATGGTTCAAAAGCTGGCAATTACGTAGGGTTGGCTTATGTATCTAAAAATACTATAGAGTCTTTTAAACTGCATGCATCTTGCTCTATTTTTACTGCTGAGATTATGGCAATATACCAGAGTCTTATATTCATATCGCATCAAATTTCCAAAAATCACATCATTTATACCGATTCATTGAGTTCGCTACAACTTTTATCATCTAGGACTGCTATGAATTACCCTATTGCCTCTGATATTCTCAAGTATGAACATCGTCTAAAGGTACAGGGATACCATACTGAATTTTGTTGGGTGCCTGGACATGTTGGTATCAGAGGAAATGAGTTGGCAGATATTGCTGCTAAATCAGCTACTCAAAATTTAAATCTGACAATCCCTTTAACTGACATCAAACCATTCATTTTGAAAAATATTTATGACAAATGGCAGTATTCCTGGAACCAGCAGTCTCGTAATAAGTTGTATGAAGTAAAGCCCGTAATACAAAAGTGGACTAGTTTCCAATGTAGGAAACTTGAGGTACTTTTAACACGCTTGCGAATTGGTCATACTCGTTTTACCCACAGACACTTACTTTTAGGAGAAGTTGAACCCTTTTGTAATAGTTGTCAGACCTCAGCAAGTATCAAACATATTTTAATTGAGTGTACTAAATATAAACAGTTTCGTTTCAAGCATTTTAAGACTTATACATTAAATTTGGCAGAATTGATTGGAGAAAATCCTCATTTGGAGTTTTTCCCATTCCTATTGGACATTGGTTTTTTCCATCATTTTTAACATCACCTTTTATAACCTTTTAGCCATTTTTCATATCATTTGCATTGTTGCACATGTTCCATAGTATTTTCACTCATTATCACTATTTTAAATTATACACGTGTTATCAATACTATTTTATGTATCTCGGTACCATATGTCTGGCGCAGCATATCCTCTTTGGATCTTGTGCCATTAAACCATAATCAACCTCAACCTCAAAGACCAATCTGCCTGAAACTTAACACTGTCCCACTTGTTAAAATCCGCTCTTTGCCTAGGAATCTCCTGATGGGTCCTTCCAACCAAAGCTCGTAATTAGACCGTTAATTAACAAGAAACTATTAGTAAAATGCAAATTAAATATATGGTCACAAAAAGAGTTGTCAAGACTTCACAGTACCTTTGAAAACATAATATAAAAGAATATATTTCCCCCAAAGACGTGCATCATTTTTCTAAACAGCTGTAATTTAATTTATCGAATAACTGCACTACAGATTGGTTAATGGAATTTTTTTGTTAAATAACCAAATGCACTATAAAAATAATCTGATGTGGATAGCACATGACTTTCCTTATAAAATGCAATGAATTTACTACTTTTACAGTAAAAAAAATCTGATGTGGGCAGCACATGACTTTCCCTGCAGACTTTTATTAACGTTCTCTTTATTTTAATTAAATTTATTTCACTTTTAATTCAATTTTCGTTCTCATTCGGTAATCGGACTTATTTTCAAAGGTGACGTAGAGAAAATACGGAAAACTAAAATATCTCGAGAACGGCTAGCCCTAGTGTAATGGGGTTGGTCTTATTATTTTCGTCGTTAAAAATTACGTATTAAATGAGCATTTAATGGATATATTTGAGTATACCTAGTTCTTCAGTTCAGATTTTTACGATTTTTGCGGGCCATTTTGCAAAAAAAGGCAGGTTATTTTTTTTTCGAATCATACCAAAATCTAATCAGCACCAGGGTAACCCACAAGTGACTCATGTACGAATTTTGTGAAATTTGGTTCAGTAGTTTTTCAGCTAGAGTGGATACAAGCTTTTGCGGGCCATTTCGCAAAAAAAGGCGGGTTCTTTTATCCCGAATCTTACCCAAAACTAATCAGCACCAGACCCGCCCACAAGTGACTTACCTACAAAATTTTGTGAAATTTGGTGTATTAGATTTTTAGTTAGAGTGGATACAAAATCTGCACAGACAGACAGACACACAGAGACACAGACACACACACAGACGTCGCGCTAAAAATGGTTTTTTCATATTCTATAGGTCTTGAAACGTGTAGATACGTCGAAAACTCGACTTGCGATTTTCGATATGATTCCAATACTTTCCCTATACATTACCATGCATTGCAGGGAAAGTAAAAAATCTGATGTGGGCAGCACATGACTTTCCCTGCAGACGTTTATATTCACGTTCTCTTTATTTATTTTTAAATTTATTTCACTTTTAATTCAATTTTCGTTCTCATTCGATAACCGGACTTATTATTAAAGGTGGCGTAGAGAAAATACGAGAAACTAAAATATCTCGAGAACGGCTAGTCCTAGTGTAATGGGGTTGAACTTTTTCTTTTCGTCGTTAAAAATTACGTATTAAAGGAGCATTTAATGGATATATTTGAGTATATCTAGTTCATTAGTTTAGATTTTGAAGATTTTTGCGGGCCATTTTGCAAAAAAAGGCAGGTTATTTTTTTTCAAATCGTACGAAAATCTAATCAGCACCAGGGTAACCCACAAGTGACTCATTTACCAAATTTTGTGGAATTCGGTTCATTAGTTTTTCAGTTACAGTGGATACAAGCTTTTGAGGGCCATTTCGCAAAAAAAGGCGGGTTATTTTATCCCGAATCGTACCCAAAACTAATCAGCACCAGAGTCACCCACAAGTGACTTACCTACCAAATTTTATGAAATTCGGTCGATTACTTTTTTAGTTAGAGCGGATACAAAATCTGCACAGACAGACACACAGACAGACAGACACACACACAGACGTCACGCTAAAAATGGTTTCTTCGTATTCTACAGGTCTCGAAACGTGTAGATCCGTCGAAAACTCGAGTTGTGATTTTCGGCATGATTCCAATACTTTCCTTATACATTACCATGCATTGCAGGGAAAGTAAAAAATAGTTTATTCTTATAGCAGATACTTATAATCTTTCCAAGATTATAAGTATCTGCTATAAGAATAAACTATTGACGACAATTGACGAATTTTCATCAATTGTCGTCATTTCCATGGTTTTAGCGTCATTTTAATCCATTTGGCGAGATTTTCATGAATTTGGCAACATTTTAAAAAATCGCGAAGTTGGCGACATTCCGCCAAATTTGTCACGGTTATGTATCAGATCACCAAGTAAATTGTATTAAATCACCAAGCGTTATGGACGGAGAAATGTGTTATTCATATAGCAGATAAATGATTATTGGCGTTCAAATACAAAAGTATTACTCAAAGTATCTTTTCTCATGAATGGAACGAGATAGATCCACGAAAATGATGTCACCCAATTTATCGCATGATGTTACATATGAAAAGTGAACATGTTTCTCAACAGTTAATATATTTTTCTTTATTTATGGGATTTTTTGATAAATGTATTTAAAAAAATGTGCAATATCTCGAGAACGGATCGTGCTAGCGTTCTAAAGTTTGTGTCAATCGTTTTCTAAGGAAAAATTACATAAGCAATGTCTATTTGCTTAACTTTATCAAAGGTTTTGATTTTTTTATGATTTTTTTAAATTTTCACTCGAAAATTTAGGTGGGTTCTGGACATTCGACTCCGTTTAAAAACAATAGAAATTACAAAACACACCCGATCACACGCGTGCCTTAAATAATATTATACGATGTATATCTTCTGGAATAGCGGATGTGATCTCAAGGATACAAAAATGAGTCCAAATTTCTGGATAACTAACACACTCATTCAAAAGCACAGTAAATTTCTAAAGAAATTGTGTTTATTAATGTTTTAGAATTTTCTTTTTTGCCTAGTTTTGGCAACAGGTATATGAAATTCCAAGCACGAAAGTTCAATAGGACAATCAATAATAGTATTTAAAATTTTATAGTAAAACAAGAGGCAAGAATATTTTCTTCTTATTTTCTAAGAGATTTTAAAACTAATTTTCGCCTAAGTTGACTAGTATGCATATCATATGGATAATGACCGAAAAATCTGTAATTAAATAGTACCTAAGGATGTATTGCGAACCACTACCACTTGTTGAGAATGCAGATAGTAAATAGGAGTCCCAGATCATCAAACAATATTTTAATTTAAGTATGTTAGTTTTCTTTTCCTTTATTTCAAAAGAAACTTTGCTACTTGTAAAACAACTATCAAGTGCTTTGCAACAAACTTCTAATAAAAGTCAACTTCTTATAAAAGTCATTTGTTTTGTTTTTTAAAAATCGCATAAATTGCTTGCTCTGTGCTTAATTTATACAATAAATGCTCCCTTGCCCTATCTATTTACTCGAAAATAAATAGGCTTTTGAAGATCAGTTTTAATAATCGCACAAAATTTCAATCTATTTGATTAACTGTGTTTAGATCTTATCCTGTCCACGGAAGCTGGATAATTCTTTTACAGAGATGCTCAAGACGAGTAAATAGTTAGAAAAACGATCCTATCATAAAACTTTCTTATTTCATGTGCCATAAATTACAGATAAGTGAAGTACTCGAAAATTATAACCATAGACAGAGGGTGGATTTTCTCCCACGTGCTTTTTCTCGCCTCCTGTTGATCATACTTACATACAGTGTTTGATCAACGATCAACGATAAGACTTATTTTTGAATGCAAAAATTTCAAAAGTTTACCAGAATTTATGTTAAATTCCGCAACAATAGTACATATTTACCTAACAGGATAGAAATGACTTTTAATTAAGAGACTTAAGCACTTCGTTATGACGTGTAATCATTAATCAGGGATGCCATACCGTTGACGTGTCAGAGGATTGTGAGTTATAAAGGCGTCAGCATTAGAGCGGGGACCACTTTCGAGTCGCCTTTGGCTACGTTCAAACTGACTTCAAACGTATTGGATACAACCGGAGTGCTAAGGGTGGAAGTCGAGTTCATTGGAAGTAGTCAACTAAGTCAAAAATTGAATTAAAAATATCTGCATTTGCTATTTCAGAAAAACTTTACATTTTTTACAAATCTATCATAATGCCCTTTTATGTTGAAAAATTGAAATGAATGATTGATAAATTTGACGTCTTTCCCGTGCCCCATTTTTTATTCGAAAATACATAGTCTTTTGAACATCGGTTGTAATAATCGTTCCAAATTCCTTTCTATTTGATTATTGTGTTTAGAGGTTATCCTGTCTATATATAGAAATCGATGAAAAAATGGCTTATTCATTTACAGAGATACTCTAAATGAGTAAATCTTTTGAAATCCGATCCTATCATAATACTTTTCTATTTCACGTACTATTAATTGCAGAAAAAGTAAACAACTCGAAAATTATAATCATAGTTAGAAGGTGAATTTTCCCCCAAGTGCTTCTTCTCGTATCTTGTTGACAATTATTACAAACTACAGTGTTTCATCAACAGTAAGACATCCTTGAATGCAACAATTTCAAAAGTTTAACTACCGGAAATTATATTAAATCCAGCAACAATAGTATATATTTACCTCATGCAATAACATTAATGTCCCAAAGCTTAAGTGCTCCGTTATGGCTTTGTAATCATACAAGCGCTACTCTATCATTGATCTGGTAGATGATTATGAGTTATAACGTCATCATTAGAGCAGGGACCGGGGACCACTTCAGAATCGACTTTGGCTGTGTTCAAAGTGACTTCCACCGCAATGGATGCAGTCATTAAGCTCGAGGGCAGAAGTCGGGCCCGTTGGAAATAGCTCACTAACACGAAAATTTAACAAAAACATTTTTTATGTGGGCAGCACATGACTTTCTTTATATGCAATGAATTTAATACTTTTACAGTAAAAAAAATCTGATGAGGGCAGCACATGACTTTCCCTGCAGACTTATATCCATGTTCTCTTTATTTTAATTTATTTCACTTTTAATTCCAATTCTCGTTCTCATTCGGAAACCGGACTTATTTTCAAAGGTGGAGTAGAGAAAATACGAAAAACTAAAATATCTCGAGAACGGCTAGACCTACTGTAATGGGGTTGGTCTTATTCTTTTCTTCGCTAAAAATTACGTATTAAACAAGCATTTAATGGATATATTTGAGCATACGTAGTTGTCTAGTTTAGATTTGGACGATTTTTGCTGGCCATTCTGCAAAAAAAGGCATGTTATTTTTTTCTGAATCGTACCAAAATCTAATCAGTACCAGGGTGACCTATACGTGACTCATCTCCCGAATTTTGTGAAATTCGGTCCATTAGTTTTTCAGCTACAGTGGATACAAGCTTTTGCGGGCCATTTCACAAAAAAGGCGGGTTCTTTTATGCCGAATCATACCCAAAACTAATCAGCACCAGCCCCGCCCACAAGTGACTTACCTACAAAATTTTGGGAAATTCGGTCCATTAGTTTTTTAGTTAGAGTGGATACAAAATCTGCACAGACAGACACACAGACACACAGACAGACACACACACAGACGTCACGCTAAAAATGGTTTTTTCGTATTCTACAGGTTTCGAAACGGGTAGATCCGTCGAAAACTCGAGTTGTGATTTTCGGCATGATTCCAATACTTTCCCTATACATTACCATGTATTGCAGGGAAAGTAAAATATATTATTTTTATAGTAGATATTTATATTCTTTCCAATATATTGAATTTCCGTCAATGAGTCGTCATTTTCATTGTTTTAGCGTTATTTTTATCCATTTGGCGAGTTATTCGTTAATTTAGCAACATTTAAAAAAGTCGCCAAGTTGGCGACATTCCACCAAATTCGTCGACAAAATCTCGCGAAGCGTTATGGACGGAGTTATTCTCACAGCAGATAAATGACTATTGGCGTTCAAATACAAAGGTATTACTCAAAGTATCTTTTTTCATGAATGGAACGAGCTAGATCCACGAGAATGATGTCACCCAATTGATCGCGTGGTATTACATATGAAAAGTGAACATATTTCTCAATAGGAAATATTTATTTTTATTTTATATGATTATTTGATAATTTTTTTGAAAAATGTGCAATATCTTGAGAACGCTTCTTGTTAGCGTTCTAAAATTTATGTCAATCGTTTTCTAATGAAAAATTACATAAGAAATGTCTAATTAATTGTGCAACTTTATTAGAGGTTTTGATTTTTTGATGATTTTTTCAAAATTTCACTCGAAAATTTAGGGGGGTTCTGAACATTCGATTGCGTATAAAAACAATAGGCTTCCAGTGTTTACGGATTGTAATTATTGTACCAAATTTCGTTCGAATCGGTCCAGTAGTTCGTCAGTTATCGTCTCCACACACACACACACACATCACTTCAAAAATGTTAGATTCGTGATCAGGGTTGCTTGAAACGTGCTCTCCCGTCGAAAACTCGAATTCGAATTTTCGACCCCGTCACAATACTTTCCTTATACATTATTGTATAATAAGGAAAGTAATATTAACGTAAAATACTCCAGCAATTAATCTCATTCAAATTAATTAGTTTCCATTTCAACAAGGCTCTAAAAGGAAAATGCCAGTGAACCAATTACCAGGTAATTAAACAATTAAATAAAAGTGATAACGGCAGATACTTACTTTCTATCGGCAAAAATACGTCAACGGCAAGAGCAATTAATGACGTGTGTTGAGCTCTAATTCAATCACTCCTGTTTACCAGCTTCTGGTAACGTGTTAATTATTGCTTTTATGCAACGGATTATGTGAGATAACGAAAATTGTTTTAAAGACGTGCTTCAATGATTTTCACTAGCGCCGTTTATGTAATCGATATTTTGTCGGAGAAAATACAGGAAGAAATTAAGCGTTACCGCGTACATAGCAGCTACTTAAATGAATGTGTAGTTTTAATTGAAGACACAAGGAAAATTAATAATATAAACACCTTGATATATCTGTATATCCTGGGTAACGCTGTTACAAAATGTTGCCAAACAATCAAGGAAAAACATTTCAATTTTTATAATATAACCATGGAGCTTTACGTAGCATATGACAGCAGATACTAAAAATGAGTCCCTGATGTTATTTTATTTCTTATTATTTTACATATTTTTATTTGAGATACCACGCAACTCAGAGTGTCACGCTCATTTCGTCACATGTTTAACCAAAGCTTAACTGCTTCTCGAGCTCGCTTAGCAACGGAATGCGGGATACAGTTAAGCCTCGCTTTAACTTTCGAAAAAGTTCAAGCTTCTTCCAACAAAAGTAGGAAATATTATTCTTGCTTGCTTTTAGTGTATTGCTTTTATGGCAGAATTATTCGCGGGTCTGACTAGACAAAAATGTCGCCAAATTGATAAAAATATCGCCAACTTGATAAAAATATCGCCAACTTGATAGGAATGGCACTAAAATAATAAGAATGACGACAAATTGATGAAAATTCAACATCTTGGAAATAATATAAGAATCTACTGTAAGAATAACCTATTTCTACGACCGTAACTCTTGGCAAAATTCTGGCAATAAATTTTGGCGGCATATCGTCAACTTGGTCAGTATTTTTAAATGTTACCAGATTCACGAAAATGTCGCCATATTGATGAAAATGACAATAAATCAAGGGAAATGAATGATGAATGAAAATTCATCAACATTCATTCTAATTTATGAAAATTCAATATCTTGGAAAGGACATAGTAAACGACCATAAGAATAACCTATTTTTTTCGTCCGTACGTAATGCATGGCGAAAATGTTTTCGGGATGCGGCAAACTTGGCGACTTTTTTAAATATTGCCAGATTGATGAAAATGTCACCAAATAGATAAAAATATCAACAAATTGATAAAAATGACGCTAAATAGGAGAAAATCAATGCTTTGAAAACTTTTAATTCCGTCATATGACGGGCGTACCTTCTCCTACATAACAAAGAAGGATATCTGTCTGTCTTAGCGATTACTAAATGTTCGTTAATGTTTAAAAAAATATATACTTTTCGTTCGTTTTATACCTCCTCAAATTTTATATTTCAGTTTAAAAAATTGACATGCAATACAAATTTTATAATTTGAATTGCATGTTAGCAAGTCCTAAATATAACCCATTCCGAATAGTCATCACGATAAAATAAAATTAAATACTTGAAAAATTTCTTTATTTTTCCTTAAAAGTAGCAATATGCTTTCAACTTTATTAGATCATATCAGACACTAGGCGCAAAAGTGGAAATTTCTATGAAAAGAACAAATTGTACTATCTTTAATGTATCCATTCTATAGCTAAATTACGAATTGACCAAATTTCGTATAATTGGGTAAATAAGTCACTTATCCTAGTGCTAATTAGATTTTGGTATGATTCGGGAAAAAAGATCTTGCACTTTTTTACGAAATGGCCAGAAAAATTCGCCAAAATCAAAAACAAAAAAGATCAATCATGCATAAAGCATTGATTGTGAAAGACTTTCCAACTGAAATGCAATTTTAATTTAAGCATCACTAAAATACGAAACATTCATTGGTGATATATTTTAAATTATCACAGTACTGCAATAAATTATTATATTTGAAAACTTCAAACTTCATCGAAAAAATGATCTTTATTCAAATGCCGTTATTGAAATATAAATCGTCTGGCTCTCCATGTAAAAGCAATGAATATTTCCTTCATATCACTTTTTTTTCCAGATTTCACAGCTAAAAAATTTTGAGTGAAAAAATTTCAGCAATTTTTATTCTAAAAATTCTTGTCAGAAAGTGCTAATAAAAAACTACACAACTCATCTTACAATCACTACATGTACATTCATCACTACATGTACATTCTGCATCCATTAAAATTAGGCTTCGTTGTAGAAATAATCAAAGTTTGATTATCATTTAATACACATTGCGATTGCATTACATATTGTGATTGCATTACATATTGTGATTGCATTATATATTATAATTGCATTGGCGCAAAATATGAATGCACAGAAAATAAGCATAACTAAAGCGGTGTTTGCACGGATGCAACACTAAATGTAAATGTAAAAGTACTGGTCCAATAGGATACGATGTATTTCACATTTTCAACCTGAGTTCAATCTCCAAAACTAATAGGGTGATATTACTCACTTTCATTCCCATATGTCCCACAGATCGTTTCTACAACATACTGAAATTTCATTTTGAAAAAGTCATTTTTACGGCAGTTATCGTGCGAACGGGCAGACAGAAAGACTGACAGAATGAAAAAGGCATAAACACTTTTCTACTATGTTGGAAAGTGCTAATAAAAAACTGCATATACTCAAATGTATCCATTAAATCCGTGTTTGATACATAATTTTTGAGGATGAAAAAAATAAGATCAACCTCATTATTTTAGGACTAGCCATTCTCGAAATATTTTAGATTTTTTCGGATATTTGATTCACCGAATTTGAAAATACACCCAGTTACTAAACGAGAATGGAAATTGAAATAAAAGTGCAAATTTAGTATTATTTCAAATAATTATTCATCTTATTTTGTACAATTAAACTCAATATGATTTACTAAAGAAATAAAGAGAAAATAAATTTGAGTTGAAAGCCCAGACCGTCCGACTCGTCCTTTGACATAAGCAGCAATTTGGACAGCTGGAATTGAATATGAGTGGAAAGTTATGTGTTGCCTACATCAGATTTTTACTTTCCTTATATACATAGTATGATACATAAGGAAAGTAGTGTGACGGGGTCGAAAATTCGAATTCGAGTTTTCGACGGGAGCGCACGTTTTAAGCATCCCTGGTCATGAATCGAACATTTTTGAGGTCATGTATGTGTGTGTATGTGTGTCCGGTCTGTAGAGACTATATCTCACGAACGAATGGAGCAATTCGAATAAAATTTGGTACAAAATTTACAATTCGTGAATACTGGAAGCGCTATTTTTTTAAACACAATCGATTGTTCAGAACCCCCTTAAATTTTTGAGTGAAACTTTGAAAAAATCACTAAAAAATCAAAATCTTCAATAAAGTTACGCAAATAGACATTCCGTATGTAATTTTTCCTTAGAAAATGATTGACACTTTATAACGCTAGCATGAACCGTTCTTGAGATATTGCACATTTTTCAAATAAATGTATCAAAAAATCCCATAAAAAATATATTAACTGTTGAGAAACATGGTTACTTTTCATATGTAATATCATGTGATAAATATGGTGACATCATTGTCGTGGATCTAGCTCGTTCTATTCATGAGAAAATATACTTTGAGTAATACTTTTGTATTTGAACTCCAATAGCCATTTATGTGCTATAAGAATAACTTATTTCTCCATCCATAACGCTTGGCGAGATTTTGGCGACAAATTTGGTGGAATGCTGCCAACTTGGCAAATTTTTTAAATGTTGCCAAATTAACAAAAATCTCGCCATATGGATAAAAATTACGCTAAATCAATGAAAATGACTCATTGACGGAAATTCAATATCTTAGAAAGAATATTAGTATCTACTATAAGAATAACCTATTTTTTTACTGTAAAAGTAGTCAATTAATTGCATTATATAAGAAAAGTCATGTGCTTCCCATATTAGATTTTTTAAATTTGGATTCACAGGGGATAAAAACAGTCACTTGATGGCCTAGGTAAAAGGTGTACGCCATTACATGTTAAATTTTTGAATATAGCTTAATGCTCCGCTTCGCATTTTGACATTCAGAGGTTCTATTATGATTGCATTTTCTTATAGGGGAATGGTACAGTGAATAAAGTTGTTGGCCCTCGAATGTCTGAAAAATGTCTCGAATATCTGAATTATTGAAAAATTCTCAAAGACCTCTGTCAGAAAAACCAATTTTTAAAGTGAACAGAAGATAAATTGGACTTCTGTTCGCTTTCCAATTCTATCCTCTAGATGTTCATGAAGACTTAAAAGTGTTGAAATTGTTTTAAAGTTCTATATTATCCTTCCAGTTACGACCTTGTCTGCAAACTAAGTTATGGACAAAATAAATCATACAACCTAAAGACGCCTGCTTATTTATAGTAAATGTATATGTAAATTTTATTAGTAATATTTATAGTAAATGTATATGTAAAAGCAACTGTTATGATAATTAAATAAAATTCTAAAATCAAAACTATAAAATTAGTTTTAAATATATTGGTCTTCAAATTTTTGACTCTCATTTAAATAAATTTCCATTTTAAAGCAACTCATCTTTCTAAAAATGCCATAAAGTATTTACTGAATATTTCCAAGGACTGCTTCTCTTGGAATTTATTGCTTTTTATTTAGATAAGGATTTGCAATGGAAATGTGACTGCCAGTAAAACCAATAACGGGTAATTAAACAATTAAATAGAAACTTCGAGGGCAGCAAATCGCAGTCTTTCTCAGCTCGTAAAATCATATGAATACTATAATATAAATGTAAATGATTACATGTGGTTTGTTTTACCTATTAAACCATTTTATCAACTTCTAGAAATAAGTTAATTACTTTTTTTGCATTTGAGGGTATGGGTCAGGGCTGATGAAATTTTATTTAAAAATAGGTAATTTTATTAACCTTTACGTTACGGCTTCAAGAATCCACTTTTTCAACTCCAGAAAGGCAAAATAACTGAAAATTCCACCCCTGTAAATAAATACCTTCAAGGAACTTCTCTTTTGTTCGTAACTCGTTTCCCCTTCTGTCAGGAGAAACTTGGAGGTAGGGCTGCAGGCAGGTACAATAGGCTTCCCTCTCCTTTCCCAGAAAAATGAGGGTGAAAAAGACTGGTACAGCAGGTGAACCAGCGCCGTTCTAGAAGAAGATATTTTCAGTGGTACAACTGTTGTACCGCCGTAAGGAAAAGATTAAAATACCGGGTAATGCGCTGAAAAGGAAAGCTTTGGTTAGCTTTTACTATTACACCATTTTATTAACTTCTGGAAACGAGTTGATGACTGCTCCTTTTGTATATGGGTTTATGGGTCAGGACTAACGAAATGTAGAATACATTTTTAGTTTCAAGTAGCCAGAAATGCACCTCTTTGGTAATTGCTATTTTCATTATTTTCATTAGGAAGAAAACATGAAGCCAAACGCATTCATAACAGGCAGGTAAGTAGATGATAGTTTTTGGCTATTTTGTTCAAAAAGACTATATTATTGGGAAGTAAATAAATAAAGTGCTTAATACAAATATAACTAAGTATGTATAGAGTTAAGTAAATTGGAAGTAAATAAAATAAAGTACGAATAAAAACAAGTAAATAAAGATTAAAGAAATATATAAATGGCAAATAAGTGAAAACATATAAATACAGTTAATTTAGAATACACTGTATACACCATAATTCGTCGATTATAAGAGGAATAATTTAAAACAATTTAATAATTTAGAACTTTTTTTAACATTTCTAAAACCGGGGTGCGTTTTAGAATCAATTGACATCGCAGGCGAGGTCGTAAGAGACTTCGCTGACCTGTCGGAATTGATCTTACCAAGACTCAAAAGAACTGATATATCTTATTAGATCGAGCATGAGAAGATTGCACCTTTTCCGGCTATATGCGTATGTGCTGCGTATATCTCGTCAGACTACATAGAGACTAAGAATGTGTTGTCAGACTGCGTATTGCCTACGTATCAAAATTTAAGCTGTGTATACCTCCTTAGGCTATCAGCGAGCTACATATATCTGTTCAAGATGTGAATATGTTAGGTACATTTCGTTTGGCTAGTATGAGTATATCTGTGTTAGACTGCGCAACACATGCAGACATGTTACTGACTTTTTCAGAGTGAGGTCACTGTCTCATTTATCCTTTCGAAGGAAATTATATTTTGCCTACAGAACCAGTTGATTTAATGAAATATTTGTGTTATGATGTTTTAGAAATAAGGTGTTTATTTCCAGTTAAATTTAGCAGCAGTGTAAGCGTTTGTAGTTTCTTTTGCATGTTAATTTTAACAACCATAAATTTCGAACTCAAATAAATTCGTGAAAAGCAACATAAAACACTAAGTAGTGTCAATAGACTTCGAAGGTCAGAAACAGCCTTCTTCGGAAGGTAAGAAACAACCATCTTTTATGCTTTGCAATGTTATACACTTAATATGAAACATAATGAATAAAATTACTGAAATAATCGCATACGCATGTTCAATTATTGAGTATAATTCAATAAAGTGTTATTGTTCTTAACTATAGATAAATGGAATTATGTAAAATTTGCATGAAACGCTGCTAATATTTCGGTGAGCGATGTGTTAGATTAAGTGTCAACGCTTTGGTCGCTAATTAAGTTGGTTACAAGCAATTTTCTTTTGATCCATCAAGGATTTGACTAGACGGTTAATAACGTCAAATTACAGTCATTGGTGTTCAATGACAAATAGTTATGTAGAAAAGTATATTCCATTATATTTTAATTTGACAACAAAACAAATGTCACATGATATTCGACTGATGTGAGATTGTAGAAAGTCACCTTTGTCTCTCTCTGCTGACTAGTTCTTATAACACATGGAATGATTTATTTTACATTATCATATTGCCAAGCAATTTTACTTTAACAAATAAATCACGAAGTTCTTTCTCGTATAGAGACAACAAAAAACATTATAATCTAATAAAACTTTATTTTCTTATCAAATTGTCTGGAATGTGGCCAAATACTAGAATTCATTTTAGTAGCTTTTTTATTCAAATTTTACAAGAACATTTTTGGAAAATAGGTATCATAGCTTGAAATGGTTACAATTACAGCAATTACCCTTTACTTTAAGAGGCTGCCTTGACACAGTTTTCCCATTGTTACCATACTTGATACTATATCCACAAGGAGGCTTATAACGTCACGAGCAAAAATAAATCTGATGTGGGCAGCACATGACTTTCCTTATATAATGCAATGAATTTACTACTTTTACAGTTAAAAAAATGTTATTCTTATAGTAGATACTTATATTCTTTCCAAGATATTGAATTTTCTTCAATTAGTCGTCATTTTCATTGATTTAGCATCATTTTTATCCATTTGGCGAGATTTTTGTTAATTTGGCAACAAATAAAAATGTCGCGAAGTTGGCGACATTCCGCCAAAATCTCGCCAAGCGTTATGGATGGAGAAATAAGTTATTCTTACAGCAGTTAAATGAGTATTCGCGTTCAAATACAAAAGTATTACTTAAAGTATCTTTTTTCATGAATGGAACGATCTCGATCCACGAGAATGATGTCACCCAATTTATCGCATGGTATTACATATGAAAAGTGAACATGTTTCTCAATAGGAATTTTTTTTATTTTATATAACTTTTTGATAGTTTTTTTGAAAAATGTGCAATATCTCGAGAACGGGCGGTTCATGTTAGAGTTGTAAAATTTATGTCAATCGTTTTGTAATGAAAAATTACATAAGAAATGTCTATTTGCGTAACTTTATTTGCGGTTTTGATTTTTTGACGATTTTTTCAAAATTTCACTCGAAAATTTAGGGGGGTTCTGAACATTCGATTGCGTATAAAAACAATAGGCTTCCAGTGTTTACGGATTGTGATTTTTGTACCAAATTTCGTTTAAATCAGTCCAGTAGTTCGTCAGTTATCGTCTCCTCAGACTCACTGACACACACACACACATACTTTCACACATACACACACACACACATACACACACACAGATATCACTTCAAAAATGTTTGATTCGTGATCAGGAATGCTTGAAACGTGCTCTTCCGTCGAAAACTCGAATTCGAATTTTCGACCCCGTCACAATACTTTCCTTATACATTATGTATATAAGAAAAGTAAAAATTGTATCGCTGCTATTTTTCACAACTATTGAAACAATGATTTGACTCATGATGACAACGATTGATTTGATCACAACGATTTGATTCATGATCATTGAACCATACATAAATCCTTTTATGCGTGATTATGTCTAATTTTGTCCTACACTGCCATGTTAAAAAAATATAAAATTTTATTAAAATATAAAATTTTGTAAATATAAAATTTTTAAAAGATGCAAGTTTTCGCTCGAATTAAAAAAAAATTCTATCTAGTTATTGATTTTTTAATAACAAAGCCGGCTGAAAAGGTTCGTGAAAACAATTCTTTATACTATATTCCAAAGTATGAGAAAATAAATATAAGCCTATCTCTCATGTTAACCCCTCCCCCCCCCCCCCTCATGTAAAACCGTAATCTTCATTTGAGCGGATTCTCTTTGATAATGACTTGAAAAGTGAGACAAAGTGTTTTCATGTGGAACTATAATGGATGCTGTGCGTTTTAGAAGATGAAACGATCATAATTATGAGAGAAGCACATAATTAACTTTGGAATAATTACCTGTACTGCTTCAAAATGTCATTGTCAGTTACGACTTTTAATGATTGAGTTATAACTTCCAAATGCGAGATAGCAAGTAATTATTGGAATTGTTCATGGAAATTCAGAAATTCTATAAATGGATTAGCCATAATAATATATAACTTCTGTTCTTTTGTTTACTTTCTTATTATGCAATTTTACCTATAATATCGAGAAAAGGCTAAACTCACGAAGATAACAGCATTTTGAATTACTTTTTCAAAATAAAATCGTGAGACATTCATGGCATATACAGGGTTATCGAAATTAAAGAGGAGGTGTTTAGACCTGTCTGTGGAAAAAACTACTGGGCGAATCGCAATCAAATTTTGTACACATACTTTTCTAAATACGTGATTTCGAGTTATGAATAAAAAGTAGTTCAAATTGTGAGACCAGCAGACAATTACGCAATTTTAATATTTACGACTATGTACGACAGAACAAAGCGTAGACTTGTAGGCGCCATTCTATGACAGTCTTGGCTCGGTTATGACCCCAATAAACTCATTTCGCACAAATTGCAGGTGTGGTTAGAATAAAAATTTCCTAGGGCCAAGACTTAAACCAAGCATCATTGGAAACTAAAATAGCCAAATATGCAATGATGCTACATCGCACTGTGGAGCAACCAATCAGAGAACAGAGGGCGTATCTGGATCTCAGGCAAAATGATGTGGCAACAAGGAGATAAATCAATGAAGATATTCAGGCAATGATTGTCCAAGAGCGATGAGAGAGAGTTGTGATTATATAAAAATGGTGGTGCAGAAGCGGTGAGATATTCAACAAGAATGATTATCCAAAAGAGGATTCGTATGTGCAAGCAGTGTAGTGGTTAGTTTGAGTATTGAGAATGTCAGAGAAAAACGCGACAAATATTTCAAGCATACTGAGCAATAGACCCCAAAACAGAGGTATGTGCCAGTCTGCGTATATATTAGGTCAATTGTTGATTTTAGAAAAATATTATAAGACCTGGTCTCACACGTGCATTTTCTCCTCCTTAAGCGTTTATTAAAATTAATGTAATTTTGTCATAACAATAAGGCGGAGTATAAATAATATTTATTTTAAAAGTTCAAAATGCGGAATTTAATGTTGAAGACCCAGACCGTCCGACTCCTCTGAAGACATAGAGCATCTATTTCGACGGCCGGACGCCGAATTTAATGTGTAATGTTTTAATTAATGATTATATTTTAGGAACACATGCAAAGAGGTAATGGTGGATTATTGCAGCCACGATAAAAATGTACGAAATATTCGCTTCACGATCACTATTAATTAAGAATAATAATTTAAACCCCAAAATATAATTATATTTATAAACGACATAGACTCCAACTTAATGTTCATTTTTGTTCACTATACATATATCGGAGGCTAGAGATGAATCTGGAGCTGCTGTACCCTTATTTTTCAAATTGCGAAACATATCTTATAATCGCCGCCTATGAGTCACAAAGTCTTTTTTCAAAAATCCAAGACTGGCGACGGGTCATGAAGATCACCTTACGGGATCGCGCTTTACTTGTTAAACCCTTTTATTGAAAAAACAACTATACTTTTGCTACACTTACGGCATTTCGACAGTTAAAAGGTTTGCGTAGAGGTCCACTCACCATTTTTAATCTTCGTAACTGGTTTTTGCCGACATTTGTTAAATAAGTTAGGCATCATGCAAGTTGTAGGGACTGCAGCAGCAAATTTCACCCCTGGCGGACGAAATTGGAATTACTTGTTCTTCAGAAATAGAAACCGCATACTCAGGAAAGTATTTGTGCGAAATTTAATTGCGATTCGGCTGGTAGCTTTTTTCACGGAGACGTCTAAACACCACCTCCTTAATTTGGATCACCTTGCACTAATTATAATTTAAGAACTACTTAGTATAAAAATAATACTTCAAAATATTTTAAAATTACTTACATTTTAAAAATATTCAGAAACTTATACAGTGGCGTAGTAAGGAAAAACGGTCATGGTAAAACAATACCTCGACGATACAGACGATTTTTTAGACTGGACACACATGAGTTTCTAGAGTGGACACACACGAAGCTTTAGAGTGGATACATGGAGTGGACACACACGAGTTTCTAGAGTGGACACATGGAGTGGGCACAGACGATTTTCTAGACACACATGAGTGGACACACATGAGTTTCTAAGGGCGCGAAAGTCCAGTGGTTAGCGCACGGGAATTGCACTCGGTAGGCCCTGGTTCGATCCCCGCCTCTGCCAAAACTGTCGCCGTGTTCACGAGGAGTACGATCACGTTAAACATGTGTATCCGTAAGTCCTTCCGAGAGGTTGGTGGTAGGGGACGGTGGGGACGTTCCCTGTGGATGCCTCCCCCACTGGGTTCCGGTCTAAATTGGGTGGCACTTCCCGGCCGTCCAAACAGTTACCTTACACCTTTCTGCTAGGTCGGACGGTCTGGGTCTCAACAACACATGAGTTTCTAGAGTGGACACAAACGAGGCTTTAGAGTGGAACATGAAGTGGATGAACACGAAGCTCTGGAGTTGACACATCAAAAGTTTTAAATTTGAGAACGGGATCGCTATTTTTACATCTTTGCCCTATCTCAGAGCTCTTCCTTGCCTTATCTCAGAGGCGATTCCTTCTGAAATCCTCGGCTGTATAGGGAGTTCCTTGGATTTGCTTATTGGTTTATTGAGAATCAGGAGAAGGCTGCTTCTCGTCTTCTCAAGCGAAAATGTCTTTTTGACGTGGTCTAACATTTTATCGTCGAAGGGGTTTAATAGTAATAACAACAATAAAATATCTAGATCAGTGAAAACATCTTGAGCACAAAATGTCTAACATGCAAAGGTAATATTTCTTTCAACGATGGAAGTAAAAAATCCTCATTATGCATGATATACAAATAGCAATAAATGTTTTATACCAGCCACATTGTTGATACTATTTTTTTAACATCCGTGAGAATATCCCATACATAGTGATATGGTGGTCACTATATTTATCTTATACTACAACTAATTACCCATAGTTGCTCGAGTCATAAATAAGCGTCCACTACTTAAATAATACATGTACAGATAACATTACTCAATTCCCAACCGCGTGCTATCCGCAAAGAAAATGAATAAAATAATAAAAAAGGAATCATTTCTCTAGGAGAGGTGCATACGTAGTTTAGCACAACGTCCGCAGAAGAGAAAAACATCGATACGCAGGGAGCTGATAAAATGCGTTATTTGCATTTATGCGTTCGATTAAAAAAATCAACAAAAATTAAATTACGCATTAATTACTATTTTTAGACGAGGAAGAGAGATATACACGCAACATTTTACCAAACTATAGAATTGTGCCAATATTACCTTTCTTAATTCGACGAGTATCAAATACTTTAAAAAATGCAAATGGTGTCAAGATGGAGACTATCTGATAATACTTTCGGTCACTGAAGAACCGATTTGTGTGAAAATCACTCAAAATTGTTCTAAAACATGAAATAACCATAAAACTAATTCCAATGAAGAAAATAACACTGAGATGCACCTTCGCGGATCCTGAAGTAACTGTGTAACTGTATATCAAATTTCATGTCCATATAATGCTTAGCTTTCGCGCTACAGACCACGCGCGCGCGCGCACACACACACAAACAAACACACAAACACACACATACACACACAAACACACACAAACAAACACATACACACACAAACAAAAAAAACCACACACACACACAAACATACACACAAACACACACACACATACACAAACACACACCCAAATACAAACACATACTCAAACATACACACACAAAGACAAACATGCACACACACAAACACACACAAACGTACACAAACACAAACACACACAAACGTACACAAACACAAACACACACAAGCGTACACAAACACAAACACACACAAGCGTACACAAACACACACACACAAACATACACAAACACACACATACATCTTTATTATATAAGACAAAATTACAAAATTATTTGCTCTCTAGATAACGAGCTAATCATGGCAGAAGTCATAGCTGAAAGCGATTTGAAATACTTATAGACAATTATTCCAAAGTTAATTAAGTGCTCCTCTGATAATTGCAAACGTTTCTTCTTCTGGAGCACAAAGCGTTTACCAGTGATCAGTAAGCACGTATTTTGTCTCAGTTTTCGAAAGCCATCAAGGAGATTGCATAGAAAAAATTTCTATTATGAAGGAAGGACAAGTGAGATAAAATTTGTTTTTTGACGAGAAAATTAAAATCTCCTTTCTTTAAATTTCTTTTGCTGTATTGAACGTTTGAACAATCCGTAATTAAAGTAAAGTTTGAAAAACAATTCGTAATTACAATAATGTTTGTTTGTAATCATAAGAATGCAAAAAAAAGCCAATTTCATGAAATATTAATGAATGTAATTTCATATGATTTGCAAATAATTCTTACAGGAAATGTTAAAAAGACAAAAACATGAGATGCAGATTTTTCCTTTATCATCCTATGTAATACAGTATAAAGAGAGCATTGCTTTCGCAAAAGAAATTCGAATTCGAGATTTTGTTGCCAATATGTGTTTTAGGACCTCCTGAACACGTTCTGAGTATTTTTCGAGTGATGCCCGTCTGTTTGTCTTTCTGTCTCTCTGTGGTCGATATCTTGTGTACACAATCGCTGCTACAAATGTGAATGGATTTTCACGAAACTTTATATCCGACTTTGTAATTGAAACATCTAGAACTAGATATAATTTTTTTTAGATTCGATCGAAAAATTCGAAATTTTATAATTTTTAACGTGGTAACATAGGACAAAGTTTGGCATATCATGCATAAATTAGTAGTTATTTATGGCTCAATGATCTCCATACTTAATAGTTTTAATCATTATTGTGAAAAATTGTCGCGATACAATATTTTTGTTCGTGACGTCAAAAACATTCTCGAGGGGGCAAGCTACTCCCCCCACACGGGGTGTACAATTTTAAGTATGGTATCAATCCAAAAATGTGTTTAAGTCCTTCAAAGTGAAGGGTAACACACTGTACTGGTAATCATTAAACCAACGATATCGATTTTTCAAAAATTTCCTTGTAAAATTTGGAAAACAAAATCTCAAAAGCTGCTTATAAATGGATTGTGGCATGAAAAAGTTGAGTTGAGCCACATTTCAGTTAATTTTTTCTGCATTCTTGTTTTATTATCTTATTAACGTGTATACATATTGATAATTATATATTAGCCTAATACGTAATTAATAATTACATATTTACCTTTAATTTATTAAGTATATATTAGGTAAATATATAATTAATAATTATATATTTACATAATATATACACGTTAATATATATAATAATATATTAACGGGTATACATATTAAGTAAATACAGTGTATACATCAATAAGTAAAATACACTTTGTGCGAAGTATAAGTGAAATTTGAACAACCTATACAAGCACAAATAACACAACAATGCCACACATAGCTGTCTCGAAGATACACCAGATCCCACTTCATCTGTGTAAGATAACCAACAAACCCGATTTCCAAAAGAGAAATGGACGCAAAAGGAAGGAAAAAAGGGTTATATACCCAAGACATGGATTAAGAGAGAGCCAATCAAAAAGCAACATGAAGAACCACCCAATCCGAAACGAGAAATAACACAAAAGATTGGCGTACGCCAAAGCACAACAGGACGAGTCAAGTCCAAAATGCGATTTGGAAATCGAGTAGTGATATCTCTATCTGTATTATTTACATAGAGGGTGATTATTTAGAACCCGGGAAAAATCCGGATAATCCATTCTAGTATCAAGAATTGTTACTTCAGTTATTAATTAAAATGTTAAAATTTCTTTTGATTTAATATTCCAATAAAATGAATCCAAACAAAAATAATGTAACTTTATCGAAAATGAAGTATATCTTCATATAAATATATCATCAACAGCAGTACATCAACACACGTCTTCTGACGCACGCATCGTCCATAACGTCTTTTGAGAAGTGATACTGGACGCTTACTTGTTGAACAACAACAAACGACACTTTACGTTCCAGAATACAAAATGGGATATAATTACAATGGAAAGCATTTAATTAACTTGGGAATAAGTACCTACTTGATTTCAGATGGCTGTCGGCACTTAGTTGAGAGGTAGTTAACTAAATGGCAAGTACGTCCAGGAGCTGTTCAGAGAAATTATGAAATGATTATGACTCTAATAAACAGATTGAAGCATATGCCGTATTTATTTTGCCGTTCATTCTTCGAATATAAAAAAATAATATCAATCAGATTTAATGTCAGTCAGATTCAATAACACGAATCAAAACAAAATTAAGGTAAATTTCTTATCGAAAATTAAGAACAATATCTCATATTCCCTCTCAATAGCATATCAACACAAATCTTCTATCGGACGGATCCTCTTTGATAACGAATTTTCCGAGTGAGACTCCACGCTTGCTTGTTGAACAACAAACTGCATTTTACGTTCCAGAATACAAAATGGCGTACAATTACGACGGGAAGCACTTAATTAACTTGGGGATAAGTACCTATATAATTTGAAAGTGCTTTCGGCATTTATGACTGCAGACGATAGGTCGTTAACTAGATGGCAAGTACGTCTGGGAGTTGTTTAGAGAAATTATGAAAATATTGTCATTCTGATAAACTGTGGGAGAGTTATGATGTTTTAATTTTACTCTTCATTCTTAAAATAAAGAAAAATAATTTCACCCTGATTCAAAAACTTTCTCAAACAAAAAAACTACTAGCTAAAGTGTCTTATAACAAAAAAATCTGATGTCGGCAACACATGACTTTCATTATATAATGCAATGAATTTACTATTTTTACAATAAAAAGATATGTTTTTCTTATTGTAGCTATTTATATTGAAGAAATTGAATTTTCGTCAATTAGTAGTCATTTTCACTGATTTAGTGTCATTTTTATCCATTTGACGAGATTTCCGTTAATTTGGCAACATTTAAAAAGACGCCAAGTCGGCGACATTCCACCAAATTTGGCGCCAAAATCTCGCCCAGCGTTATGGACGGAGAAATAAGTTATTCCTATATCAGATAAATGACAATTGGCGTTCAAATACAAAAGTATTACTCAAAGTATCTTTTCTCATGAATGGAACGAGCTAGATCCATTAGAATGATGTCACCCAATTTATCGCACGATATTACATATGAAAAGTGAACATGTTTCTGAACAGTTAATATATTTTTTTATAATTTATGGGATTTTTTGATAAATTTGTTTGAAAAATGTGCAATATCTCGAGAACGGTTCATGCTAGCGTTCTAAAGTTTATGTCAATCGTTTACCAAGGAAAAATTACATAAGAAATCTCTATTTGCGTAACTTTATTAAAGGTTTTGATTTTTTGATGATTTTTTCAAAATTTCACTCGAAAATTTAGGAGGTGGTGGGTTCTGAACATTCGATTACGTTTAAAAACAATAGGCTTCCAATACTCACGGATTGTGATTTTTGTACCAAATTTCATTCGAATCGCTCCATTCGTTCGTGAGATATCGTCTCCAGAGACTCACTGACACAGACACACACACACACATACTTTCACTCACACACACACAGAGACATCACCTCAAAAATGTTTGATTCGTGATCAGGGATGCTTGAAACGTGGTCTCCCGTCGAAAACTCGAATTCGAATTTTCAACCCCCTCACAATACTTTCCTTATACATTATATATATAAGGAAAGTAATAAATAAGGCAAACAACCGGAAGCTATATGAAAAAAATCTGATGTGGGCAGCACATGACTTTCCTTATATAATGCAATGAATTTACTACTTTTACAGTAAAAAAATAGATTATTTTTATAGTAGATATTTATATTCTTTCCAAGATATTGAATTTTCGTCAATGAGTCGTAATTTTCAGTTATTTAGCGTCATTTTTATCCATTTGGCGAGTTTTTCAATTATTTAGCAACATTTTAAAAAGTCGCCAAGTTGGCGACATTCCACCAAATTCGTCGCCAAAATCTCGCCAAGCGTTATGGACGGAGAAATAAGTAATTCTTACAGCAGATAAATGACTATTGGCGTTCAAATACAAAAGTATTACTCAAAGTACCTTTTTTCATGAATGGAACGAGTTAGATCCACGAGAATGATGTCATACAATTTATCGCATGGTATCACATATGAAAAGTGAACATGTTTCCCAAGAGGAAATATTTTTTTTTATTTTATATGACTTTTTGATAATTTTTTTGAAAAATGTACTATATCTCGAGAACGGTTCATGTTAGCGTTCTAAAATTTATGTCAATCGTTTTCTAATGAAAAATTACATAAGAAATGTCTATTAGCGTAACTTTATTAGTGGTTTTGATTTTTTGACGATTTTTTCAAAATTTCATTCGAAAATTTAGGGGGATTCTGAACATTCGATTGCGTATAAAAACAATAGGCTTCCAGTGTTTACGGATTGCGATTTTTGTACCAAATTTGGTTCGAATCGGTCCATTCGTTCGTCAGTTATAGTCTCTACAGTCTCACTGACACACACACACATATACTTTCACACACACACACACATACACACACAAACACACTGACATCACTTCAAAAATGTTTGATTCGTGATCAGGGATGCTTGAAACGTGCTCTCCCGTCGAAAATTCGAATTCGAATTTTCGATGTAATTTTATAATTTTGTTGATGGATAATAATTTTGAAGATGTTTGCAAATAAATAATATTTTAGAAATAAATATTTAATAAAAATCCATCGTGAGAGTAGGGTAATGAATCAGCGTCATCACATCGTCAATCTTAAAGTTAATCTCTCAACCTTAAAGTCAAATTCTGTAAATTTACATTTTTGGAATTTTATAATTTTATTGATGAGTAATAATTTTAAAGATGTTTGCAAATAAATAATATTTTATGAATAAATATTTAATAAAAATCCATCCTGAGAATAGGGTAATAAATTTTATATCAGCGGCATCACATCGTCAATCTTAAAGTTAATCTCTCAATCTTAAAATTAAGTTCTGTAAATTTATATATTTGTAATTTTATAATTTTGAGTAATGAATAAAAATTATGAAGATGTTGGCAAATTAAAAATATCTTATGAAGAATAATTCTCTCTATTCAGCAATCCAAAACTAGCGTTTTGCCTTTCAGCAAACGTTAGTTAGCAGCTGTAAACATAAAAGTTTAGAAGGTGGGTTAATGTCTTTGTTTGTTTTTTAATCCCAATGGACATAATATTTAGTAATTAAATACAGAAAAGATAGTTTATTTAATTTAGTACAAGGTTTTTACTAAATCTGTAATGTCCCAAATTAATAATTACTAATTTTACAATTATTATCATCATATTTTTGTATGATAACTTACACCTCTTTTGATATTTGTTAAGTTAAATTTAAAGCAGTTTAATATCTAAAATATTTCAAATATGTACTACGCTAATTTTTTTTAATATTTAACCAAGCAACGCCTATCACTTTTACTAATATATAATAGTCCTAAATATATTTTACTCTAAGCCGTAAATATACATAAACATTTTGTTTTGGTGCTTTGCGCAACAGCAAGGATATTTTCCTTCCTTTTGGCAACATTCATCTTGTGTTCTTAACTTACAAACAATACTATTAGTTTTTCATGGCAAAATGCTCTTTCCAGCTCTTCTTGAAGAAAAGAAATAAATTACATTTTTTTTACTCATACAAAATGCTGCTGAATGCGCAGAAATATATTTCATTGTGTATTTGGCTAAAATCCAAATTATTCTTCTTTAAGTCGAAAATGTGAAATTATAAAACTGCTGGAAGTACATTTTAGAATAATTTATTCAAGCGTCTTTTGTAGCATTACATATGTGTGCAATCATTAGACGGATTAATCATTAAATATAAAGTTTTACATTCTTAGCTAAAGGAAAGCTTTTTTGTCAATCAAACTTTTTGGCTAGCGTCGGGTATAGGGTGTAAATATATATATATATATATATATATATATATATATATTGTCCTTTCGCAATATTGTTATTTATTTCTCACGATTGGCAACAGTGGATCTCTACTTTTATCTTTTGCAATTAGCAACATTGGTCTCTTCATGTATTGCACGAATGGATTAGACATTTGCAGTGTATTTCAGGTATTCTTGTTTCCTGCTTATTTTTCAATCATTATGCTTCTAGTCCAAATATTGGGAGTTTATAGATATAGTATATCTCTCAATTCAGAAATAAGCATATTTTGTGATCAATTTGATTAAATACTTAGACTTGCCAAAGCCTTTTTTTGAAATGAACAATTTTTAGGCCTAGTGCTTATCTACGTGTAAAGCTTTAATGCTTGGAGATTTTTTGTTTTTCTATTTTCGAATCCACACCATTGATATCTGTTGATATTTATTGATTATCTTTAACTTGATGACTAGAAATGTGCATTTTATTTTCCTTATGATAGAAGATTCCCTTTTTAAATACTTCTTTTTAATTTGTAGGCATATTTTAAGTTAGGGCATTTTGA